>CM075854.1:12333214-12578214 GCA_037975125.1 Latrodectus hesperus | reverse complement strand
AGTTTATTCCAAGTGTTTTTAATTAATATGATTTTTATGAAACAAGAAATGTATGCAATGAAGAAAAAAAGGATAGAAACATAATATTTGACATTTTCTACTTTTCTTTATAAAATTTTTTATTCATGTAAAATTAATTATATACTATATTACTTTTGTTCGAAGTTTTCTAATATTTCTAAATTCGATCTATGGGGAACTATTGTCAGAATTAATAAAGTTGTCTTTAATTCTTTAACTATAGAATTTTTTGTTAATAGACCAACAATTTTTGTTTTAATTGATTCTAATATACTGTTATTTAACGTATGGAAATGAAAAATTGCCAATTTAAGTAGGCGACTTTATTGTCTTTTTCTGAATATTCTTTCCTTAAAAATATTTCTGTTTCAGTTTGTAAATATTTTTATTTAGTTTTTAGTAACTTACTTTTTACTGATACTTTAGAGTACTTGAAAATATTATTCATAATATAACTTTTACACACTTCATTTTGACACAGAATTCATATTTTGTAATACATTTATGAAACAAAGATGATATCCGTACCAGAAGGCAGAAAGAGAATGAAAATAGAGGAAGAAACTAAGCTCATTGCAGTGGTTCTGACATCCCCAGATCGAAGGAACCCATCAACCTTCCGAATAAAACAGAGAGAAGATTCTCTGAAATGATTTAGAGATTTTTTTACTATCAAGTGCCAAGTTCAATAAATAAAATGTGATAAACTTGGCCAATGCTCATTTCTTCGTTGATGGTTCTAAAAGAACAACAAAAATACCATAAATTCGTGAAAGGAATTTAAAAATTTATTATATTGACTTTTTTGTGATTGTTAGAAGTATACCAGGGTACTGAAAACCAAGTCTTTCATTGAATTTATTCCTAGCAAGGTTTCACAAAGCTTTTGTGAAGAAGTTATTAATTGTGAAAATAGAAAATATCTTTGCCGTATACCGAAAATTGACTAAAGAATCATCAGTTGACGTAATTTTAACTAAATCTTTTATAATTAACAATACTGATCAACATAATTTTATCACTAAAAAACTAAATAGTGGCTCTAATATAATTTTACTTACTGAATATAAATAACTAATCAGATTCTTTTCATTAGGCAAAGTTTTTGTGAATGTCCTTATTTCTGCAAATTAAGGAAAAATCGAAATTGCAGTGAGCCTAACAATACGAAAGTAATCATTACTGTTTTTATTTCTATTGTGGTTTTGCACAATTTTTATTTGTTTTAAGGTTTGTAAACTTTTCTTTATGTCAAGAACGTGTGCAAATACACCAAATAACCTCTGCTACATCTGTAGAGAATCGACATTTAACTCTCAAACATGTTATTTCACACTACTTGTGAAAAACATTTATGAGCTATACTTCGATTGTAAAGCTGGTAATTTAAATAAAAGCTGGGCCAAGATAAATGTTTTTTATCATATGCTGGGCTTCAGACGGGATGGAAAAATGGTACTCATTATATGCTGTTTTCAGTTTCTATGATTTGGAAGAAACAGAGGGATTATTCAACTGACTGTTGCTTCAAGATAATGAACATCAAAAGAACAACGTCCTAAGCAAAATATACCCTAAAGAATCCTATTATGACTTTTGTAATGAGACCATAAATTTATTGTAAGGAATATTATGTAACAAAGATCCAGATTTAGGACTATAAATGACTTTTTGATCAAGCTTATTCTGATGACGAATGAAAGAGGAAAAGTGACCATACCTTTGAACCATGTAGTTCATCAGAGCCTCACTTTTTATCTCAACAAGATCTTAATGATCTTATAAGGGATTTAAATTTGTCTAAACTTTCAGTGGAGCTTTTAAGTCAAAGGTGTAAAGGTTGGAATCTACTTAAAGAAGACTTACTTTATCGTAATCGACATATTGTGATTTCAAGGACTATTTCTCTAAAGAAGACAATTTAGTTTTTTGTAATAATATTTGTTTAATTATGGAGGCTCTTTGGTATCAAGACCAGCCATATGAGAAATGACTGTTGATAGACTAATCG
Organism: Latrodectus hesperus; assembly: GCA_037975125.1. Taxonomy (NCBI): domain Eukaryota; kingdom Metazoa; phylum Arthropoda; class Arachnida; order Araneae; family Theridiidae; genus Latrodectus; species Latrodectus hesperus. Next base: position 12,576,182 of record CM075854.1, on the reverse strand, counting down.
CAAGTTAGTTTGAAGTCTGTATTACTTCATAATAGAAATGAATTACCATCAATATCTGTTCCGCATGCTAGTTTTATGAAAGAAACATAAAAATATGAAATTGCTGTCAGAAAAAATTCAATACACTAAATACACCTGGAATATAGTTGGTGATTTAAAATTAGTCTTTATTATTTGCTTTGCAACTTAAATGCACAAAATTTTGTTGTTCTTTGTGTGACTGAAACAGCATGGATAGGAAATCTCATTACACAAGGAAACTGGGTCCAAAACATGAACTTTTTATTCATGGATATAAAAATATATCAAATACTGCTTTAGAAAAGTTTCTGGAAATTATAATCCCTATTAAAACTAGGGCTATTGAAAAATTTTGTAAGAGTTATGGACAAATGTTCTGCTGCCTTTATGTATCTGAAATCTAAATTTCTTAAAATTGGTGATGCGGAGTGGAAGAAAGGAATATTTATAGGACCGCAAATACAATAAAATATCACTTAAAGATCATTTTAGGGAACTGCTCAATCTAATAGAAAGCGCAGAGTCGAAATCATTCAAAAATATTTGTTGTGGATTTCGTGGCAATAATAAAGAAGAAAACTATAAAGAAATGGTAAGTTATCTTCTGGCTTTTTGGATAAATAATGAATGATATGTTCTTAAAAAATTCAAGTTTTGTACTCTTATTTAGAATTTTTCCCAGAAAATCTTGAGGCTGTCTCTGATGAACTTGGGGAGAATTTTAATCAGAATATTTTACTATAAAAAATATGTACCAAGGCAAGTGGGGTCACAGTATATTGGACGATAAAGAGGGACACCCCTAGCACAAAATATAGCAGGAGAACAAAATATACAACTTATTAAGTAAGAGAAAATTCAGTTAATATTTATCATTGTTTCCTAAGTAGTAATTTTTTAAAAATTTTGAAAATATGTCACCAAGAAAATCTTGCCTGTTGGAGAAAATCTGAGCACATATTTAAACTCAAAGGAGAAAAGTTAATAAAATTCCGTTTATTTAGTCCTTGTGAAAAAAAGTTTTTTTTGTTGACTATTCCAATCGGAATGAATTGTTAAATCTTAAGCGTTACAGCGTACTTTAACAATAAAATGTACATGTGATGTAATTGCTAATATTGAATTGCTTCACCATGAAAATCTTACGGTGTAAATATTGTAATTAATGAATAGGATAATTTTTGGAAACAATTTTTATCTGTTCAGTTCAATTTGTCTAAACTAATTTTAGAGGTATAATTTTTTTATTATTTTAGAGGTCAACTATGTAATTTTTAATATAGTAGAAGTAATTAATATTTTATATATGTTTATATTAGAATAATGTATTTACAACTAAGCCAAATCTTTTAGCCTTTAATTTATTTCATTTCCATGAAGGAAACAGTAAATTATTAGCAATAAATTCTTTACATTTTATTATAACTGAGAATAAAATACAACCAAAAATAATAAAATTCATTTAATGATAAACAAAGAATACTCTCAAACAATCAAAATAGGAAGATCTTCTGAAAATGTTAATGATTAAAATAAAATTCAAAGAGCTTAAGAACTTTCTACAAATTAAAATTCATAAATTGCTAGAAAATGTAAATCAATGATGAATAAAGCTTTTGAAAATAGTAAATACAATTATTGAAAAATGCATTGAAGCAAATGAAACATAATACTAGGTGTAAAATTTGTAAAATCTAATGTGAAACATTTAAAGTAACTTAAAATTATTTGAGAATATGAACACTTTAATTCTACAAAAAATAATCACCCAGTCGGTGCTACTAAATTTATAATACAGGTAAGATTTGATAACAGATGGTTGTAAACAAAATTAGGTAATTACTTTATTAATTTATTTATTAAAATATCTATCTCAAAATATGAAGAGCTCTAAACTGCGAAATTATTTATATATACAACTTTTAATATATTTTTTTAATAATGACGAGATTAAATTCATGAATTTTTCAGATTTGAAAGAGAAAATCTCAAAAAATTTCCTTTTTCTTGAAGAAATGTGCTAAAATCTCCCTCTCAAAATGTTTTCTGAGACGATGAAATGATAATGTTGAAAAAGAAGTTCGGAACAAATTCCATTTTCTGATATTTAACTTATTTATGTCAATGATTTTTTTTTCTTGCACAAATGCATTTAAGTGTTTTCGTGACACACATTATCAAATAATAAATATTTTCTTTCTGTCATTGAATGTTTTAAATCATGAGACACAATTTCTAAGCATATTGTAAAAAAATATCTTCTCATTGAGATATTTTAAGTTGCTTTGTTTGTTGCTTTCCTTAAGTTGCTTTAAGTTGCTTTGCTTTTTCAAATTGTGGTACTGTAGTTTCTGTGGAATATGCCTTAAGGGATTAAAAAATTCTACGTAGATATTTTTTTTTTGAATGTGTAAGAAATTTGGCAATAAATGTTTGTAATAAATGTATGCAAAATACATAGAAATTTTTAAATAAACACCCTTTTTTACAAATTTAATGTATAAGTGACAAATGCTCATATTATCATATTAATTATTAGAAGTATAATTGACATTTTAGCTACAAGTTTTGATTTTATTGAGGAATAATCAAAGAAACATTTGTCATATATATAAATTACTTTTCTAATGTCCATATCAAACATATGTTCTATTTTTGTGTTGAAAACAGTTTTTGCATAATACTGAACCTATTTAGCTTCCATTTTTTCAAAGCTTACATTTTATAATAATTAAGTGCATTTAAATGAATGAGAAAAGTTATAGCATTTTAAGCTTAAAATATGTAATGTATTTTAATATAAAAATATAAAATTGATGAATTTTTTTATGTATTATTAATAACATATATCTGCACAAGAACACTCTCACATGTTTATTAAAAGCATTACAGATTACAGTATTAATAAAAAACGGTATTTAGTTTAATATGCGTAAAAAATATAAAAATTGAATTACCATGAAAACCTGAGGTTTGGTTCAAACACCCGAACTGCTGAACCCTAAAGCAGAATGCTAAACATTTGTCTGTTTTAGCTCTAAATATCCGTGTATTCACGATTAAAACAGAAGGTATACTGTTATTAAAAAAAAAAAAAAACAATTATTCAATTCACATCTTCAGCTCTAATGTCCAAAATTTTTTTATATTGTAGATTAAATAAATATATTCGATTCTATTTCAACAAATTTCTAATATTCTAGAAAATTGTAGAAATCAAGTATGTAAGATTTTTCTAATCTAATTATAAAGATTATAACATATGAAGCAATTTTATCACAGTTTATTCATGTATTATTAAAATAAATCCACACACACACAATGTTATATTCATTTTAAATATTCATTGTTGAAACACGAGAATTTTATTCACGAGTAGGCAGAAAGATTGTTTACGTACATCCAAATTTTTAGCACCTTTTTTCTTACACACAATTTCGAGGTAAATCCATTTAACAGTCATCTATATTCATGAGTAGAGATTTCATCATTTCCACTTTGTTTCCTGAAATGAGAAGAAAGTAAAAAATGTTTCTAAATTTACAAACAAAGGCAATCTAAGAGCCTGCTGGTAAATGATAAATATAGGATTAATAGTTCATTTGTGAAAGTTTTTTTAAAATATAGTTTAAGAAGAAATATTTGCTCACAATAGCTACAAATATAATGATTCTTTTGTGAAGTTTTGCTCAGTATAATAAAATAACTTTCCTCTTCTTTTTTCTTATTTAATGATTTATATGGCAAATAATGAAATGACTTTTTATAAACCTTACAATAACTTTCCAATTATATAAAGAACATTTAAATAAACTGTTTAATGTGAAATATTATGTTGCATTCCGAATTTTATTTATTATTATAGTACAAATTAAAATTTGTTTCCTTCATAGATTTAGTCTATAAAACGAATTGTTTATCATTTCAAACAATTCGTTTCACCGGCTAAAATGTCACCAAAATGTAAGTTAGGAATAAAATTTTAAGTAATAAATGAAAAATATTGTTTTTCTTTATATCTTTACAATTTGATCAAACTACATACACATCTCCTTATATTCATATGTATGAAAAAGCAACAAAATTTTTGGAAAGACAAAATCTTATTGTTAATTAATTGCTTGAAAAATAAACTGAAGTTCTGAAGTTTTGTATATATATATGCTCGTAATCTCCAAAATTGCTCTTGAATAACTGTATTTATTTACAAGGGATTATTGATGTATTTCAATGAATTACACTGACTTACTAAAGAGTTAAAAAAATATTTCATTTAATTTTTGATTTTAATTAAGTTATTTATTAAATTACTTATTAAATAAATGTATGTAGTGTTAATGTAAAATAAATACAATTCTTCATTATAACAATGTAGATATATTAACATGAATTTCTTTAATTATTTAATAAAACTCAATTGTGAATAACGAAACACGGTGAATCCGCATTACACACAATTGTATATTTATATGTATATTCAGTATATGTATAAGTAAAATAAATATAAATATGTATTCCTAATATATATATATATATATATATATATATATATATATATATATATATATATATATATATATATATATATATATATATATATATATATATATATATATATATATATATATATATATATATATATATATATATATATATATATATATATATATATATATATATATATATATATATATATATATATATATATATATATATATATATATATATATATATATATATATATATATATATATATATATATATATATATATATATATATATATATATATATATATATATATATATATATGAATATAAAGTAATAAATACAATGCTAAAAATATAATGTTGTAACTACAATGCATAATAGGAAATCTAGCCAGCGCAAAAGCAGCTAAAGAAAGATTTGCCTATATAAATAAGATAAAACATGAAGAAAAGTAAAATCAGAAATATAAAATTGGAAAGGTACTAAAGTATATGAAGCAAAAGACAAGAAGGCATAGGGACCATGTCTTCATCAGGAGGAGATGGTCAGCTATGCAAAAATGAACACTCTTTTCTGACATGCTCGAAGGACAAATGTCTAAAAATCTTCGAGCAATTCCCCCGAAGAGTGTTCGTATTAAACATTTTCTACATATATATTTAGTCTAATTTTTAATTAAGTTCTTTTAATACGAACACTCTTCGGGGGAATTGCTCGAAGATTTTTAGACATTTGTCCTTCGAGCATGTCAGAAAAGAGTGTTCATTTCTGCATAGCTGACCATCTCCCTCCTGATGAAGACATGGTCCCTATGCCTTCTTGTCTTTTGCTTCATATACTTTAGTATCTTTCCAATTTTATATTTCTGATTTTACTTTTCTTCATGTTTTATCTATATATATATATATATATATATATATATATATATATATATATATATATATATATATATATATATATATATATATATATATATATATATATATATATATATATATATACTTGTGTGTATGTAAAGATACACACAAGTATATTTTAAAATATATTTTAATATGATTAAGAATCACAAAAAGCTTCATTTTGTATCATTAACTTTCAAACTTAATTTATTTGATTTATAGCAAATATTTTTTGTATAAATTGAAAAGTAATTTTTTCAAAAAAATGTGTTTTCATATAAAGTTATATTAAACTACAGTAAATTATTTTAGCGAAAACAGACTGTTATTATGATAAACATTAAATTTTTTAAATGAAACCATAATGCTGCAATTCTATTGGATAATATACTTTTGTCACAAATTAATTATGATTAAGTTACTGAATTATAAACTTATAATGTATATCGATTGATTATAAGCATGAAATTATAATTTTGGTTAAATCTGTTGACCATTCTATCTCGGAAGATACTAGAGGATTCAATATTTTTCAATAAAATTATCAAAATGTTCTATGAGCAAAAGAATTGAAAGATAGAATGGAAAATGTTTTTTACGATGTGTGATGAAATGGTTAAACACATCCACAGCTAATTAAAGAAAAATTGAGCACTGTAAGAAGTAGTTATAAATATTTTTGAGTCAAATATCAGTAATAATCAATATGGGACTTGTCGTTTTTCATGATGAATTGTTAGTGTATTTTGCATCAGTGAATTTGGTAAGCCATTGGAATTTGGTAAGTCAGTGAACTAGGCAAACTTGATAGCTGTTACTAACAAAATTCCATTGACTGAAGTAGCAGACATCGTGGATAAATCAGTTGTATTCTGCACGACATGAAAACTTTCCATAATTAGAAAGATCATGATTCTAGTGGTGGAAAACTGATGGTAGCCTTCGGGCATTGCGTCAGAGGACAAATATTGAAATTATTAAAATGACAATATATAAGCTGATTGTAGCTAAATAATGTTGTGGAATATTCTTACATTGCATATAGTGTGTCTTCTTGTAAAAAAATAACTGTAACTGAGTAGAAGAAATTATGCTTAACTAATTGTTAAGCTGTTACAATCATTTAAGTGTTTCATACAACAAAAATATACTCAAGAAGCCTAAAGATCATATAGAAATTTTTCGATTAGGTATTTTATGATTTTGCAACTTGGAGAATTCTAACAAATATTTTGGAAACTCAGTTTATGAACATGAATTTACGTTAATAAGCATGAAAGTTAAAGGAATACAAGTTTAATTAATTTCATGCTTCGGAAAATTTTCGTAAATATGAAAGGATATATGGGAAGCAAAAAATTTTCTGCAAAGTAATTTCAGCAAATTTTTTGTAACAAATACCAATTTTCTTAGCCAAATTGTTGTATTTTAATAGATAAAAGGAGGTCCTACATTATATTAGAGAGTATTCTAAGCATAGTTACTTAGATAAATAGAATTTTACTTTTGCTATTAAAATGTGTTAAATATATTACTGCCAAAAAAACCAGTTTGCGAATTGGTCAGCCAAGCATCGTTTCGGCCAATATTGTTGTAAACTTACCTGAAAATGTCCCATTTTTTCTCGATTTCGGGCTCTGGCCGGCCAATTCACGAAGTGGCTTGGGCCAATCATCCAAAATATTAAGAAAGAAATCAAGAGTAGATTGTTTTACAGGCTTTTAATATTTAAAAATGAATAATTGTGTGTATTGTTTTTCCAAGTACAATTGTTTCAGAAACGAGTTCAAATATAAGTAGCACCTATGAGTTAAAAATAAGCTTGTAAGATATAAAAATATGATCTCGTGTTATTTTAACCTCCTATTAAAGCAGTAATAGAAATTATTCAGTTAACGTATATGCTGTAATAACTTGATAACTTGAAGATTAGATTTACGGCCTTCAATACGACGAATTATATGATAAATAAATGCTTTGCGTATAGTGAATAAATACAAATGCAAATTTAGTTCTCAATTCATCAACTACCTTTAAGGGTGATTTTTTGTCTTTTTCTGCTCCATAAACCCTAATGTTAAACATCCCAGATCACAATGTCTATCAAAATATCACTTCTAAAAAATATGAAAGTTTTTCAAAGGCAAATATAATATTTAATTGAGATTAATAGGAAGGAAAATAGCGTTAATATTGCTTAATGACATTTCTTTGTTGGCTCAATCTGTTGAATTTTATTTACAGCATGTCATTTATATTTTATGCATGAATTTACTTTTAATATAGTTTTTCTCGTGTAAAAAACTTAGTATTTTATAAATCGATATTTCGGAAGAGAATGTAATTTGGAAAATTTAGCATTAAGTCTATATGGTAGAAAAAGACTGAGACACCTTTAAGACTTATCACCTTAAGACATTTCTTGTAATAATCTTGTGAAAGTTAGCCTAGATGACAGCGCATTGGGCTGCAGATAAAATGGTCTGTGTTAGAAGCTCTTGAGTTCAAACATGTCAGAGGGGATTTCTTTTGTAAATTTAGGTTTAAATAATTTCTGCAGATTTGGAAAAACACATTCTCACATGAGTATATCATATCCAACTTTTTCTGGTGGGAATTGCACATCTGAATTCTAAAGCATCTTCGCAGTTTGGCATTGCAAATTATATTATATTGGCTTCGTAAAAATGTTAGCAGCTGACTTTTTCTCTCTGATTTCTTGTTTGTTATGATATAGGCTGCAATTAATTTTTCCTCCATACCCTACGTCTGTTTCATTGTTTATTCTACATATTACATGGAAATCTTTTCCACTGGATCCACAAGAATGGGTTGGACTTCACTCTTTTTCGTACAATACACAGAAATTTTTGGGGTAGTTTTTGTCAAGAAACTATTTGAACTTTCCATTGATTCCACTGCCATGGCAGCAGTCTCTCAATCCTTAAGATACTCCCTGCATTTATAGCAACCTCCATTTCTTGTTCAAGATTTTTAAGGTCTTCCTTGGAAAGTAAAGTATCAACAATCTCTCTGTTCAGATTTGAGTAACGAAATACCATTTTGCTTTGCAGCTAAATATTGCCTCATATAGTAACCAAATTCCTTAATGAAAATAACGGTTTTTCATGGATTAAATAAATCAGAGGGTCACAGTGTAATGTGTTGATTATTTTATCTGTATAGATGTCATCATGATATTCTGAATGTCTTGATTTGCTCGATGAAACCTTGAATTTGGCTGTACTTTGTTTCCGTGTACCAGTTTCAATTCAGGTCACATGTATATTTAGTTTATTTATAATTTGGTTTGCAAATTTTTTCCTATTGTTTGACTGAAGCATGATTGGAGCCTCTATGGTGGTGAATATATCAAATAGCTGGTAGGCAACTTCTTCTGCTCTTTTGGTTTTGATAGCAAGCAATAATACAAACTTGGTTAAATGATTTCGATAATTCAGTATAAGCTTCTACTTACTGTCAGGGTCACTTTGCATATCAAGTAATGTTTATTTGGCCTCTTGAATTAAGTTCTTAAAATATCAAAGCTTCGAAACTAAACTTCTCTTAGGATTAGATAACTTATAACATGCCAGCATAAACGAAAAAAATAATAATAAATAAAAATAGTCTCAAAACTTTCAAAATGTCTAATCACAACAATGCATCGAAGTCGAAATAGCATAATCGAATATATTGTGAATAGCCTTTACAAGCTAATATTACCAACTCTGCGTAAAACACATCAAATCTCCACTCTTAGCTTTCTTGTTTTTAAATTGTCGATTCTACATAATTAAAGAATTAGAAAAATAATTTTTATGTATTCAAACTTTCTGCTTTCAACAAATTATATTTCAAGAAAAATATTCAGAAATGAATTTTTAACTGATTTCTAAATGAAAACAGTTTTGTATTGTGAATGCAATAAGTCACTTTCAACACTTGTGTTGCCGACATTTAGGTTGTTCTATTTGGATTTTTAGGGCCATTTTATAGCTATCTTTTGGTCATGATTAATTTTGACTTGAAGATTTTCTCGGAGATGAGATTTTGTAGAATTTTTATTGAAGTTTGTAGACAAGCAGAAGCCAATGATCACATCACCAATCTTCATTTTTCTGCTGAACGAGCAAGCACACACTAAACATTTTCTGAGGGAGGTAAGCATATAGTAAATTCCTCCTTTAAGTTTTGGTTTCGAAATGAAAATTATAACTAAAATTTGGGTTTCAAACACTAAAAGATTGAGAAACACTGTCTTAGGTGTGACCTAAGCAGGGGCTGGTCAATTATTATATAAGCAGAAAAGCGGAGTCTAATATCTTATTTTCTCTAACAAATGGTTTGGGGTTACGACAATTCTTAGGTAAGCATTAAATAATCAAGAAATTACAATGCAACAACAACAAGCACGAAAAAGAGCGTCCTGTGACGTACAAAATGTCACAAATCTTACGTAAGCAAAATGGAGGAATATTTTATTTTTTACAAGGTAGAGCGGAAGGGTACAAAATGACTAAAAATATGCTTAGATAATACTTGAATGACACCTTATTAGCTACCATTTATAATTTCAAATGAAAGCATTCACATATAGAAATAAAAGTACCATAAATATATACTCATAATGAAATCACTGAGTCGAAGAAATAATGCGAAGAAGAATAAAATCGAAGTGTCGAATAATTATTGGTAGGACTTTCTCAGGAGCGTGGCATTCTCCTTTCTACCACGTGCACAATGTTACACTGGAAGCGATAGATGTGCCGTTTACTGGTCAATCTACCTTTATCACTTCAGGCTTTAGCCAAGGATACTCAGCCATTTGGGGAAATAACCAACCAAAGTAAAATATACGATATTAGTTGCAGTTACTTCGGCTAAACCTCTTGGCCAAAACGTGATAAACGTGACATAAACATGAAAGCTTAGCATGACTTCATTAAAATTTTAAGTACGTTTCCTTATTAGTCTATTTTTTCTTCGAACATAATTAATACATGCTGCATTAAAATTACCAAGAAGCATTTAATGCCTGTCATCAGGTCAGTCAACTAATTACATAATGATGTATAGAATAGACTTCAATATTGGATATGTGAATACTTTTAGTGATTTGCAATCTTTCATAAATTTATTTCCTAAAGTAAAAGAAATAATTTGTGTAACAGTATTTTATTTTAAAAATGTGTATATATATAATATACTGGACAAAAAACGAAAATGAGAAGTTGAGACTATTTTTAGGAAAAAGTTTTATTTCCCAAATTTTTACTTTTTTGCAAATCCATAAGTGAAATTCCTGAAAGCTCTTCTAATTGTTGTGTTAGGTATAAGAAATTCTCTCTTTGTCCAATCATGTGGCTAAAAAATCTGAAAATAAAAATATTTAATCTGTTAAACTTTACACATTGGAGAAAGTACTCAGAATTAAGAAAAGCTCATGGAAAAAAGCCTTGTATAAAAAATTTATTTGCAATATATTACAGATACGATTGCAAATATAGAGATTTAGATTTTTTTACAACTTTTAAAATCTTTGTAATTATCTGCTATCTAAAATTCATAATACTTTTGTGGATAGTTTAACTCCTTAAATGCAAACATCATATGATCTTAATAAATTGGAGGCCTTTTTCATTGATAATATAAATCATTAGCAGGTTAAATAGTTGCTGATTATAATTTTATTTAAAAACATCAAAATTAAAACTTTAAGAACACCAGATAAACTTGTTGAATAAAATATATTCTATTGTTATGAAAAGTCTATTACAAAAACTAATTTTTTTAAAAAATTTAATAATTAGACAATGAATTACATAATTTTCAAATGAATATATGTAAGAGAATCTATCACAGTTAATATCTCTTATCTATTATTTTGAAATTACAAATAAGCTGTCTTCTACTTTTCAGATTGTAAACAGACTGTAATTAATGAGTTGACATGAGCTATTATATTTTAAATGTAAAATTCACATTAAACTTATAAATACTTATACTATACAATCTTAATAGCTCACATGTAAATAAAAACCTATGAAAGCCAGGTTATTAAATTACATGCTACTGAAAGTTTAAATAATTCAATTAACAATTTCACACAGTTATATGAGAAATATAATTATTAAATTTATATTCATGTGTTTGAAACTCTTACATTATGTTACAGAATGAATTAATTATATTTTATTTAATCAATTAATGAGTATTTCCTTAAATGTATGTTCCTCTGTTATTGAGAAAGTTGATGAATACTTAATTTTTATTTTTGCTCCTCTTTAGATACAATTTTTTAAACTATTTTTAGCATTAAATGTGACACCCACAAATAATGCTTACAATTTCCAAAAATTAACCCAATATACAATTTTTGGCTTAAAATTAGTAATATATAAATTCTTTATCATTGTGACATATATTTCAGTTAGGAAATGTATATAATTTATATTTCACTTTAATTATTCATTATAGATTAAAAATTCTAACATTGTTTAATTTTATTATTATATTTAAGATTATATTTTTATCTGTAATTAGTTAAAAATAATAAAATTTGTTAAGATACACACACATATCATGAGAATTGATTTAAAATATAATTTGTAATATTTAGATTCAAATTACTTGCTATTTAGCTGTTTTCTGAGAAGTTAAGTGCAAGTCAATATTGCATATAATTCAGAAATGAATATTATTACTTTCTTGAAATTAGAAATAATATACTAAAAATAGTTCCCTGAAGAACCAGAATTCGGGGAACAGTTTTTAGTGTATTTTCTGTATGGATTTTTATTAAAATATTACTGTATTTATTTTTCACTGTAGAGATAGCTAAAAATAATGACAATTAGAAACACTCCACCTTCATTTAATTTATTCTTAAAGTCAGCATATGACATATCTGACTCTGTCATTATCGTTGTCATTGACGGACAGACTTCTTGTCTCAAACTTTCATTGAAACAGCTGGTAACGAATATAAAGTTGTGAAGAAAAGCTGTTAGCAGCTGACGCTTCGGTTATTGGAATTCTTTACTTGGCTTTTGACATGAGAATAAAATGGCTATTCTTTTATATACCAGATATTTTTCGCATTAATTTTTAAGATAATATTTGCGGTTAGTAAGAAAGTTGTTTTTCCCGGGATCCATTATTTATAGTTGCATTAAAATATTTTTCTCTCTTTACTATAAATTTTCAAATAATGGTTTTTCAATAGTTTCACATATAAACATCTTTACTGCTGGAGATTTGTTTGTGGAATCAAATATTATTACATTTTTGATCACTGTGTTAAAAATACTTCTCCAGCTTTGGATATTATTTGCGACACAAATAGTTTATTTAAATATATTTATGTTAATATATTGGTATATGATTCGGTGAAACACATTTTTAGAATAGTTAAAAATAAAAGAAACAGTTAAGCTAGTATTGCACTCATATATTATAATGTAAACTTATGCAAAAAATTAATCTACAAAACTCTACCATCTTTACCAATCATATAAGTTCTTATTTTGTCATTAAAAACATATTTATATGAAAATTTGAGATTATGAAACATTAATATTATATATAAATAAGTGACTCAGATATTAAAATTTGCGAGAATTTGTTTTAGTGATAACGAGATTTATGTGGGCATTGGAGATTTTATTAAAAGAGCAAATATGAATGGGTAAATATGATTTTGAAAAACCAAAAAATCATATTGATTGCAAAAAATCATATTGAATTATCGTTTTTAGGCTCATTAGCATGGATCTTTGACTTTAAATAGCCCCATAAAATGAAATGCATAGGTGTTAAATAATACTACCTAGGGGGAAATTCTTATTGAAGCAGAAGTAACATTCTATCGTGAAATGATCTAGTTATACTAATACTACATTATCAATTATCAAATGATTTTCAATAGAGTTGCCAGTTACTTTATTACACGAATTTTGCCATGGTCAAATCTTCCCAATCAATAAATAATTTTTGGACACCCTTTACATAATTTTGGAATCATTGGAATCAATACATGAACACATTATCACTTAATTATTAGAGGGATTTTAGACGTAATCGGTAGGTGATAATTATTGGAAGTTGTGATTATTGTTTTGAGTATTCTTTGAAATGTTACTCATAGTAGAGATTAATTTAAAACTATATGAAATTCTTTTAGCAACTCATGAACTATAGATTGAGTATTATTGTAAGATTTTTGTTTCATTTAATATATAGGATAATAAATAAATTGTTTTATATATCATATACGCTGTGTAATGCAATTTATATATTCATTCATTCTCTATCATGCAATATCAATTGATACGTTGTTTAATTACCTTTAAGACTTATATTTGTAAAGAATGTTTTTATTTTGATGTTGTTACCAAGAAAATTTAAGAAAAAAATATCTATGAGTGTAGCTTTTTCAAAAAAAACTTTACTAACTTGATTAATTTATTAATGTCTATGTAACTAGTTTTGCCACTTTTTCCAGTTCTAATTAAGCATATAAAAACATAGGTCTGCATTCAGAGAATGAAAGGAACAGGGAAATAAAACAATGTGAACGTTAATAAAATATTAAGTGACAATTTCCTCAAAATGTAACTTGTTGAAGATGCTAGTCAAGATGTCCTCGCAATTCTCTTCGTTGAGATCGGAAATAATTATGTTTATCATATTTTCTTAGAAAGCATTAATTATTTATAATTTCATTAAAAGAGCTTTTGATAACTTTGTAAAGTTCATAATTCTAATTATTATCTTTCATGGTATATATATTTTTCCTTCGGATGTCAAGTGCAAATAAAAAGCATTAAAATTACTATGAGATTTGAAATAATCCTTAGGCTGCTAATTTTTAAAATAATTAATGATTAACATAAGCACTGGGGTTGCATTCTAGATTAATAAATCAAGTTAATGTTTCCGATCTTCAATTTTTTAAGAATTTAATGTTTGTCTTTTTTACATTGTTGTTATCGAATCAAACTAATTTACTTCTGCTTTTCCAATCAATACTAGGTTTAAATAAACATTATTTTCAAAATTTTCTTTTCCAAAAATTTAATCATATAAGCAAATAAAATAAAATCCGTAACCAATTAATAAGGGTTAGATATTTTTACTTGCCTTTGGATTTAGAATAAAAGTGGGAAATGTGGGATTAATATTACTTTCAAATGTATGCTTTCTGTTTAGTTTTCTATATGACTGTTAATAATTTGTACTGGACCTAGAGCCCAAAACTGCAATCAATTTGTCCATAATGTTGACACTATCAACAATGAGGTATTATTTCTGGAATAATAAGATTACTTAATAAAAAGCTTAGTAATTTATATTTATTGACATTTTTTAGGTTCAGAAATTTTACTGATACCTACATAACTGTGTGTCTGATAAAGATTCCATATTTAAAATCAGTTAAGTGAAATTTTAATCAATTTCTTCAAAAGGACAGTACGTTTAACAAGTATATAGAATTTTATTAATAATTGTCTTGGTAACCAAGTAGTTCAGTTCAAAATTAAATAGGAATATGGATACTTTTCGGAAAGTGAAATAAAAATTATTTACGAAATTGGATTCAATATTTAGTAAATGAATGGAATACATAATTAACAATTATTTTTACAGTTAAAAATATGCAGCAAACTTTTAATTTTTCTTTACTTTTAATAATTTTTAGCACTTTTATATATTTAACGAATAGATCTTTTTATGAAGTATTCACACGTTTTACATTTATGTAAATAAATTAAAAGTACTTTAGTACAGATTCCTTTTTAAATTTTGATGGTTTATATTCCTGATAATTATAATTTTTTCTCGTTTCAAGTTTTAAATTTATGGTTTTTTGATATTGATATTGAATTGAGATAACGCGTGACTATAAATTAACTGAACACATTTTTAATTTTAATTATGTTGCATTCGATCAAATCACATTCTTCAAAAACAAAGAGAATTAATGGAGTCAAAATCAATGTTCTCAAGCTCTCAGTTGCAAACCCTCAGATGAAATTGTTTGACTATATTATATGTGCTTTTAATAATTATGCAGTTAAATAATGAACTAAATAAATGAACAGTTCAAAAGTTTAAAGCTAAAACAAGTGCAATTCATATCGAAAACTCAAACCTCGATTCAATCACTTTCTGTGTTTATAATGAAGCAGTTTACTCTAGATCCTGTGATTACAAATATTCACTAACAGAGGTAACTTGAATAATTAAACTTTGATAACATATATGCAATATAGGAGTACTCCATTGAAAATAGATGTATTTCATATAAATATTAAATGCTACGTAGTCCGCAGTAAATGCGTTAAACATTCGATGAAGTATTTTAATGAATAACTCGATTAATGATGCATTAATAAATATTTAAAAGGAACTGATAGCCACATTTAATTTTCTAAATCAAATGAAAGCGTGTGAATGAATTACAGAAAAGCAAGTAGATAAAACATTTAACTGTGTGCTTCTATGAACAGATTATAGGAAGATTTGCTATTTAAGCACCGGAAAGCTTGATAGCAGTTCATGTAGCCTTTAGTTAACGTGGATAGAATTCAACGCACTTTGTTGAAATAAAGCCATTCTAAGGCGAATTAATAAAATAGAATTTAATTATGGAAAACTTATTCTTAACTTCAAAGAACGTGAGAGAAAATTAGATTGCAGAAATACATGAAGTGGTTCCTACATTCTGAAATGAAAGTAAATAATAGATTAGTGGAAAATTCAGAGGATTAAGTTAGATATAAAGTGCTTTATTTTTTTCCCATGCTTAAATCGAATCGTTGCTTGAAATTAATTTATCTAGCACTTTATGACCTTTAGAAATAAGAAAATGAAAAACAAGCTAATTTTTAAGTGTGTACGTTGTAATTTTTTTATTAAGTTATGTGTACTTTGTTTAAGTTTATTCTCTCTTTTTTCTTAATTTTTTCAGTAAACAGTTCTTATATCTATAAATTCAGCTAAGCAGAAATGACTCTTAGTTATTTAAATACTTTGAATTTTTTTTATTTGAAGTGTAATTAATTTTTATTTTGCTTTGCTGATAAAGCACAAAATGCAACAGTAATTAAAGTTTATACTGAGTAATCTGGGCATAATGCTTATTAATAAACATTTCAGTTTTTCAACTTATTGAGTACTTTGTAAGAACGTATCTTAATCAAATATTCAGATTAGATAGAAATTTATTGTAAAATATAGATTTATAATCTTTACGAAAATACTCTGTAAATTCCCACATCCCTATGAATTTAAAATAAATATTTTACATATTTTTGGAGGAATTTTTTTATATCCAATAAAATAACTCCATATCAACAGCTTTATTTTAAATTTATTATACTTGTGATAAATAAATTGTAAAAAGCTCAAGCAAATGCCATTGAATACACTTAGATAGAAATCATACATATTTCGCTGCTAAATTATTATACAATATATTCTACATACATACATTTTAAACTAATTTTATCCATTGTACCATTACTTATATGTTATTGGAATACAAGAAAATTAATTTCAGACCATAACTATCTGTGACAACAACTATCGGTTTTTCATTACATATCATATGAAAATATAGCATAAAAAACTAAAAGTAATTGTAACTAAAATATTTAATTATAATAGAAATTATACGAATAATATAGTTACATATTAAACTAGCTAACTGTGTATTTGAAGATGAAACAAGGAGAAATATACCTAAAGTCTAAAATTTTCAAACTCTTATTCTAATTGATTAAATTCTATTCTTTGATTGACAGTTAAGATATATCAGTTTAATATTAATTTAGATTTAAGCTTCTTTCTTTTATAATATTTATATAATTATATTCCTAAATGTTATTTCCCTTTTGAGCAATACTAGGTTTTGTTAGGAAAAGAAATATATCTATGTTAAACAACTATACTTTAAGGATACATTACAACTATACATTAAGGAACTTTTGAGTTTAAGAGGTACTACTTTAATTGTTTTCTTAAGATAACAAAAACTTGCATCACCCTTAAAATAATTACAACTATGATAAAAAACCATTGGTAAAAACCTTCCTTTGTTATAAACGTATGCTTTATTCATACTGCCTTTTCGAATTAAGTCATTTGTATAGTTAATTTGATATTCTTACCTTGTCTAAGATTACAATCATATATATAAACTCCCGAATAAACAAAGGCAGATATTGAAGTGAGAGTTTTCTGTCCCTTAGCGCT
The DNA here is from genome assembly GCA_037975125.1 of Latrodectus hesperus. NCBI lineage: Eukaryota > Metazoa > Arthropoda > Arachnida > Araneae > Theridiidae > Latrodectus > Latrodectus hesperus. The sequence continues at coordinate 12,558,512 of CM075854.1, read as the reverse complement.
TCTCAGTTTAGATATGCATGATTAAAATAATATGAAACTAAAATAGGTCTTAGAATTTTTTACACTACAATTAAGTCAAATTTGTAACATTTAAAAAACAGTCATGTTTTGATGTAATTTTTTAGTTTCCATTATTGATTTTGTTCCCGCTGAGCATGGCTGCTTTGAACCTATACTTCTGTCAACAATATAAAGAAAAAAGATTGATATGTAATTATCTTCATTTTATATCACATTCATACAATCAAGTTGTTATTTAATTAGCACAGTATCCTTTCAATTTAAACAGACACTAATTGAAAGATGTTAAATCCTACAAATTTTGATGTGGATTCTCACATAAAATTTTGCAGCATTTTCCTCTTCATCAAATTTTACATGATAACTCTAAGCACCAAAATACTTAATTGAATCAAATATCAAATGCTTTTTGGCTTTGGAAATGATGTATGATCCAACCAGCTTGTCATAGTCCTATTGAGTGATGACGTTTCAGTTAAGATTATGATAAACACCATATGATTTTTGTGTATATTTCTGAGCATCAATGCTCTAACGTCCCAGTTTTGAATTACGCTCAAAAGACTAATCGACACCTGAGATAGCACTCACTTATCCTCATTACTCCTCACCACCTGATGAACATTGGACACTTTGGAATTCACAAAGGTGGTTTTCCTCTCTCAATATAACCGTCTTTGGGTAGATCAGGTACTGAATCCAGTGTATTCTGAACATAAGAGCCATGAGTTTCCTTAACAGGGTAACGCAGTTTCAATTTTGGATATATTGCATTATTTCTACTCAATATTTGACTTTAATTCCTTTCATAATTAGACTTTACACTTTTAAAATATTTCAGGTTATTTAAATTTTGAAGACATTTCTACTTATCTTAATGAATATTTGATTTCTGAATTATGTGGGGGATTTTATTCTAAATTTACCAGGAAATATTAAAATATGATACACGAGTAAAATTACGAATCCTTATTTAAGTAAATAAAGTAATTTCATTGTAAGTTTCAGTTGCACTAGATGTGCTCAGTGGACAATTTGTAGTGGTCTTGAGAGAACTACAAGGTAATATGATCAGTATTGAAGCACTATTACAGAAGATGAGCACAACTGATCAACATCTATGCTTATCAAACTGTGTTTCAAACCAGGAGCAATCAGACTGGTAACTAACACATAATTTATCATCGAAATTCTCTCTTATCAATAGCAAATCCAAAATTAAAAGTATACATTTTATCATGGGATTTGCACCATACATTTATACGCTCTTACTTATTTTCCAATTTTTAAATACAGAACTCCGATAAAACTTAAAAGAACTCAGACTACAATCCATCTGGATTACTCTTGTGCAATTTGTATTTAATTCCATCCATTAGAGCATTATTTTCCGAGTAATCGAGCAGGAATCCAGTAACGAATGAAGCGATAAATCACAATCCATTTGGGACAAACTGGCTCGAAAAGGATACTAGTCAAGCAAGTTTGATAATAACTTTCATTCAAAAGAGATAATTGGAAGTTAAATATGCATTAAAATTTAAAATTTTACAAATAATGAGAGTGATGTGTGTAACAGTGTGCAATATTGAGTAAACCATTTTTGTTTTCATGCAATTTTATTTCGCGATGATTTTAATTTCCTGTAAAAGTTACTGATACAAGTATTAAAACAATAGGATTAATTTTTGAATGATATATTTTTACTACTTTTACAATTACATACCTTGAAATTTTATTTAACATTAAATTGAAACTTAATCCACTTTTTTGAAAAAAAAACAATTAGTTAATAATCATTGTTATATTCTACCTGATTCTATTTTTAAAGTAGAAAAGTTGTATTTGATGCATTATTTCAAAGCACATATAATGAATATAATAATCGAATGAAAAATAACAAATGACGTAATTTGAAAAGAATGTAATATAACAAAAATTAAAAATAAATTTTTATCTAAGTATAAAGCATGATTTTACAGAAAAAATTAAATCAGTGACAAGATACTAATTTTTAGATAAATACACTGCATATGTAAAATAGTAAGATAAAACAAAAAAATTAAATGACTAATGGATATTAAGTTCACGGTGAAAAATCATTATTAGAATGACTATTTCTTGTAGATATAAGGTATTAAAATCATAATTTTTTTTATTTATGTTGTTTTACTGCCTTTGAGTTAGAAATAATTAAGATCTTAAGTAGTGGTGTTATTAAGAATTTAATCTTCTTCTGATATACTTTTTCAGCTATGAAAGTATTTCTTGAACATTATTCCATTATTCAATTTAGTATACAAGAAAAAAATGAAATATAATATATATATAATCAGTAGCATGCGGTAGGTTTTCATGCAGGATATGTGCAGAGAAAACACAAACACAATAATAATAAAAACCATAAAAATGTACATTAAATATTTCTTTAACTTTTTATTAATCATTTGTACACAAAATCCATACGTCTATCAGTATTACTAACAAAATCATTAAATGCTTTTTATTAATCATTTGTACACAAAATCCATACGTCTATCAGTATTACTAACAAAATCATTAAATGCATGATAAAAAAAACTCTGGTTTTGACTGAAATAAGTGTAATATTTCTTTTTCTATTGCTATTCGAGATAAATTGCTTAATCTATCCTGTGGCTCATTGTATTGCGTGCATAATATTTTACTATTTTCAATGCTGAAAATGATCTCTCCCCCGAAGCAGTTGAAAATGGAATTGTACAAATTAAATGTGCTTATTTACTTACTTTGCTAAGGGCATGTGTCAAATCATTCGGCATTATATGCTGAATAAGTTTCCACAAATTCATTTCGTGGTATGACTCACAGCGATAAGGAACTCATAATTCATTGGTTAGCTATACAAAATCGAAATGTTTTGCATAAGCGTTCTCTAGCGAATTAAGGCATTCATCCAGAGAGAAATTTACTTTGATATTTCTTAAAAAAAACTGAAATTCAACAGTTCAAAAAATTTGAGTGAATTTAATTTTTTAAAACGGACATCCAAGTGACAATGAATAGTGTCCATTATTTCATAATATAAATTTTTAAAATGTTGGTCTACACTTGAGTTTTGTAAATTTACATGACGTTTCTTTAAATTTGAAAGACCCACTACAGAAATAGTCTCTTCATTAACTTCATCGAATGCAATAGAAGTTCGCATATTTTGAATAACATCTTTTACTTCCTCTACTTTTTGACTAGAATATGCTACATCTAAGTTAGTTTTTCGTAAAATGTCAAATAGAACATCAGTATAAGTAAACACTTTCGCAAAAATATTTAGGAGAAAATTATCGTTAAATTCTTCAAAAAACATGTGATAACTGTTGCAATATTAATTGTATCGTTATTCCAGCTTTCTGGATTCTCAAAAATATTTTCTAATAAATCAGACAGGCCTTGCCTTTCGCTTTTTATGGTATTTTCCAAACGAGATGAATAATTCCAACGTGTTGTTGCTAGTTTTGGAAATTTTCTTTTAAGAATTTCATTTAAAACATGATTTTTTTTGTAGACACCGAGAAAAATGAGGCTATGCCAGAAATTGTTGCAAAAATAATTTGCAATCTTTTATAAGCAATATAGATCGTGACAGAACTAAATTAAGTACATGTGCGCAACAATGCACAAACTTAGCTTCTGAGAAATTGTCTTTTACTTTTTTCTGCGTCCCATTCAACGCTCCTGCCATGACTACCACTTCATCGTACATTTGAGAAATCAGTTTGTTTTCACACCACCAACTCAAAATCATTTCTTGCAGAACATTTCACAAAGCTTCCACTGAATGATCACCACTAACATCTCTAAAATACAAAAATCTTTCCACTGGTGTACTACAATTATTAACATATTATAGCACAACCGATAATTGCGATTTTTGAGCTATGTCAGATTTTCATCCAGCATAATAACAACGAATGGCTTTTCTTTTATCTCAGTTCTAATTTCTGAAATTACAATATTTTTTATCGATACAATAATATCATTTTGTATTCTATTAGAGGTTCCAGAAAATACAGTTGCAGTTCCTAGATGGGTTGCTAAAAGGTCATCATGTTTGCTAATCTAAGTTATTAATTCTATATAATTTCCTCGATTAAGGGAATTTATATACTCATTGTGTCCACGAAATGCATTTCTTTGTTTTGCTAAGTAACAAACTACATCTATTAATCTCTTGAGAATATTTCTATTTCTCGTTACCATTTCATTGTGTTGAAAAATCAATGAAGCCTTTTGTTGATCTAACATTAAATGTATCCTAAAGGTGCCAAATGTTTTTAATAGTATTACGGCATTTATGTGAGGTTTCTTTGCAGCTTCTTGGAGAGGATTTAAATCATGGTAGCCTTGTTTTGTCCAAATATTCTTATCTTTTTCAATTACAACAAAAAGTAAACATAGCCAACAGTACAACTTATTCAACTTACTACAACCGATTAACCATTTAAATTTTTCATACATAGATTTTTGAAAATGTCATACACACTGTTGTCCTTTAATCTTAACGTTTTGCGGTAGAATAATATCCGGCATCGGTCTACTTAATTTAACTATTTCGTTTTTTGTAATAATGTCTGGTCTCGAAAATGGATTTTATAATAAATATTAAATTATTGAGACATCTGAGTTTTCCATTCTGAAATGGGTTATTCATTATGAATATAAATTTAAAGTATACAATGAATAAAATATTTACCAACGAGTAGTCCAGCTATAACTATAAAAACAGCTTAATTTATGAGAATTCTACTAGCACTGAAGCAAAAATCATGTCTTGCGTTGTATGGTGTAAAGTAAAATAAACATCAGCAGAAGCCCCTGTACCTAACCCTGAAAGGGTTTTACCAGATTTTATGGACCCGCTGGAGAGAAAAGAAAACGGAACACAGTACATACAAGACAATACAATTATGCTTGCAATCATATGGAGACACTATAAATTATTACTTTTACACAGTAAAGAGTGTAGTAAAGTATACTATTTAACACAAATTGGATTGCAATTGAGAGTTAACATGTGCACACGTAAGAAGCATTCAAAATAGGTATCAGACAAAATACATGGCAGGATGTGGTAAAGAGGCATATAAAATACAAATCAAATTACATGCATATAAGAAATAAAGAAAATAAATGGAAATACAAAAGGAAATTAAAAATGATAAAACAGAATTGAATAAATATACCTGCACTTACTGCAAATTAATGAGGTAATAATGATTAATGAATAATTAATGCATTTAGTATGGATTTGATATTTGGGTGTATCGGCTCATAGTAAGTTAGGTCATATGAAATTCTAAGCTATATTTATAAAAAAGTTTAGATAGGTTATACATAATGCATTAAAATAGATCAATACAACATGATGACAATAATGACATGATGAAGTAATTAAGTAGAAGAGCTGTGTGTATGTGGAATGATGGTGATAAAATAGCAAACAAATAATAATGAACTATATACAAGGAGAGGAAAAACAGGCGAAATGTTACAGGTAGAGAGGGAAATGCCTAAATGTAGAAGATGAGAGAGATGGAGTATGCGGATTTTACGGCTCATCTTCTTCCAGGTGAAGTCTATCACTGTCACGGGCATTATTATCCTCCTATTCCTCTGGAATTATTAAGTCCCTATATTCAAGGAGAAAATTAATAAGGTTAATAATTTTTAGCTTTGCAGCCTTGTTGATGGTGATGTTTTTGAGTCAGACACTTTTTAGATTGTCACTGGGGATAGTAAAGTACAGGAACTCGTGATGGGGCATGCTGTAGCGTAATGAATTGGAGTACCTTCTTCTCCACATACACAGCTGTCAGTGGGTTGTACTCCTATTCTATGCAGGTAACTTGGAAATGGGCCATGTCCTGTTACAAAAATCATTATTTGTCTTTGACAGGATGGAGTGTACTGGGCGTCTGGTGGTATTCTGATCCCACAGAGCTTGCCAATCCTAGATTAATGCAATTTTCCTGATCCTTTTGAAGTGAGACCGAGGAAGAGGGAGATAGATTTCCAGTTCATCTGAATAAGCAGCAGTTTTGGCTAGGGGGTCTGCCATTTCGTTCCCTTCAAATCCTACATGAGCCTTAATCCAACCGAGAGAGATGTTTTGTTGGTTGTGAAGTTCCTCTTGAATTTGCCTCTTGAATCTTGAAAAGGACTGATAGCTTTCGGATTGCAAAGAGCATAAAGACTTGCTTTACTATCTGACCAGATGAGACAATCTGTTCTTGGTTTTTGGCCCACTCAATAGCCTGCTTAATTGCGAACAGCTCAGCCTGGAAGACTGAGCAATTGGCATGCAGTTTTTAACTTTCATAATGGATTATGATATCCTCCAGAGTTGTTACAAACGCAGCTCCTACACCTCCATCCATCTTGGAGCCGCCAGTAAAAATATGGAACACCTGCTTCTTCAGGGTAGGGTTGACAATCGTATCAACTCTGAATATTCTTGGATTGATTAAAAGTGTAGCTACTCTTGCCTCCATAATGTTACTGTTTGTGGTCTTAATTTCTTGTTTTATTTGTGCCTCAGTATTGATGGTGAGATGAAGGGGGGTATGCCAGTAATGCCTAGTAAAGCTGCCGTCGATGTTGTTTTGTAGGCCCCAGTTATATTAATCAGAAACTTTCTCTGTATTTTGTCTAGTAGTAGCTGATTTTTGGCCCGAAGATTGGCTCCCCAGAGTGTTGCACCGTGGGCTAGAATTCTTTCTGATACTGTTTTGTACAGTACAATGCGCTGTTTTTGGGATAATCCCTATGTTGAGCCAGCTATTCTAAGTAAGCGTTGTATGGTGTCATATCGGCGGCGAAAAAGCAACGTTTAGGGCTTCCACAAAAAGTATATTTTCAGCAAACGCAGCACCACATGGCGCCAGCCACTGCGGTGCTTCATCAGGATGTTCATTGCTGCCGACAAACCAAACGTCTATTCCAGGTGCAGAGGATTTCACTGCACGCTGTCCCAATTGAACGAACTGTTTCTTGTTCGGTCAGTGGATTAAATTATATTTATTAAATTAATTAATATAGTTTATTAATAAATATAATATTAATTATTTTTAAAATTTGGAAATCATATAATCTGCGAAAGACATCTTGACAGTTTTTAAAAACAAAACCAGGGATGTGGTGTTACAAATATAACTTATAAACTGTATGTAATACACAATGAATGATAAAATTTGGACTGTTCTGTTAAAATTCGTTTCTTTCTTGCCTAACAAAAAAGAATTTTTTTCAACGAATTATTTCTAAAAATATAACACATCACCGAAATTACTTTATGACATTGAAACATTTCCCTTTATATTAATGAAATAGTTCTTATATATTTCCGTGAAAACAAAATCTTACAATATATAAATTTAAACATTAACCATCTTCAAAATCGTATGGCCAGTTAAGTTAATCAGTTAATAACTTCCAGATGATTCTGTATGCCAAGTGCAGGAAAAATAGCCGCACTTGCTTTAGTGCAATACTATGCCGTACTTCTCCAGTAGCCCATATGTATAAAGTTGATTTTCTATTAGTGCGCAGTGCATACACATCAAAACTTTCTATGTTCGTTTGCTTTTGAACGTGCTACGTGGTGCAGCACTTAGTACCGGGGAAACAAGTAAGCAAATCACACAACATAATATTTGAATAGATTATAAATAACATTTATTACATACCATATAAAGATAGGTAGAGACATAGGTGCAGAAAATTATTATCTCCTACAATTTTGCCTGCCAGGGTGTGCACTGAACACCCTGCAAATATGGACCGCACGCCACTATATACAGTATATATATATATATGTATATATATATATATATATATATATATATATATATATATTATTTTATACAACAAAATGTACAATTAGTAGTACTGCTTAAGTTTTCATTATAAAGATAAGCTTATTTTTGTTATCTTTATTGATATGATAAAGTTTCAAAAGATTGCTAACACTTTGCTCACAATTATTTTTTAAATTCTCAAATAAATAATTCTTGTAGATAAAAAAATGAGTCTTAATTAACATTGCAAAATATAAGTTTTGAAGGCCTTAGAATGACTGGTTGTTAATTTGATTGAAATATTAATTGGTAAAGGAAAATTATGCAAAATGTAAATAATAAACAGAGTCTATAAAACTGTTGTATGCTAATTACTTAAACAACATATAAATTATTTAAAAAACTATTTACCTCACACCAAAAGTTATCACTGTATAAGCAGTTATCTGCTAAAATATAGGAAGAAAATTTTTACGTTATATATATATATATATATATATATATATATATATATATATATATATATATATATATATATATATATATATATATATATATATATATATATATATATATATATATATATATATATATATATATATATATATATATATATATATATATATATATATATATATATATACATACATAAATTACTCCTAAAAATTAATTATATTGCTTTCATTTTAATTTTTCTACATTTAAGAAAAACTATATGTAAACAGACACACTCACACACATATATATATAGTTTTTGTTATAATGTAGAAAAATTAAAATGAAAGCAATATAATTAATTTTTAGAGAGATTTCCAGCAAGTTGGTAAAAATTTTTCATCTATCATTATAAATGACATGAAAACGCATCTGTAAATGAAAAAGTAAGAATAGATTCAGTCTTGGCGATGAGTATGATCTTAATTTATACCTGGAGGAAACTCTTGAGAAGTAAATTTAAGATGTCCTTCGTCTAATATAATTTTAAAAAAAAGTAAAATCTAGGCACGTGTTTTTTTCTTTTGTATTTTCAACCTTTGTTATATGACTTACTTTTTATAAGAGCTCTTTTAATCAGAAGAAGTATACTCGTGACGGAGTAATCTTAAGATCTGTTGGCATAATGTTTTATGACTTACTATTTTCATCTCTTCATCATAGCAAAATCTAATTTCCTGAAGTTCAAATGCGAATCTTGTAATTATACAGACATTATTTGCAACCGAAAGTCAAAAGAAAAATGAAATTCTTGAAAACCATACATATTATTCTATTTTGGTAGTGTGCGGACGTATGATTAATCAACATAATATAGCAAAAAAATTAGAAATGGAAATTTAAGAAAGTAGATGTTTGAAATATGAGCTTTGAAAAATATAAAAATTAAAAAAATCAAACTTATATTTAATCACATCTTTATTGCGTAAGTGTAAAGCACCAAATTTATTGTGAAATAAATTTTAAAACATTGACTTCTCTTTCAAATTTATATATTATTCATATTTATATTATATATATATATATATATATATATATATATATATATATATATATATATATATATATATATATATATATATTAAATGTATATACATACAGGGTGTCCCAAAACGACCGCATAAACTCTGCACAGCTAGATTCCTTGAGATGTGGACCCATAGGAAAAAATCCAACGGTGTAAGATCTACTGAATGTGGCGGACATAGAACCGGACCCCCACGTCTGATCTAGCGGCCAGGGTATTCCATATCCAGCCAACCACGTGCAGGAGCACAGAAATGCGCCGGAGCCCCATCATGCTGGAAAAAAGTCATTTTCATCACATTGGCCGTACATCAAGTACATATCGCAGTAGTCACGAACGGAATACATGGTCACCATACGAAGACTACCAGTAGCTGCAAGATGCAACCTTTTATATACCAGTTCAACAACGGCTTAACATCATTCCATGACGCGCGCACATGAATGACGCGATATGCAAGGCGAACATTTTAAACGTTATCGTCTGGAAAGATATGCAAATACAAATATGTTGATAAGTCCAATAAAGTATTTTTCTTGCACCGGATGTGACGTCATACTTTTTTTCGTATTTTTCTCGTAAACTATGGATCGTACAGGAACGCTTCTTTGGGGAGTTTTTATGTACTTCCAACGAGGAATCTAGCTGTGCAGTATTTATGCGGTCGTTTTGGGACACCCTGTATATATATATATATATATATATATATATATATATATATATATATATATATATATATATATATATATATATATATATATATAAATGCAAAGAGTTAGATATAGAACTAAAAGCACAAGAATATATAAAATATTTAAGTTTAGCAATACATTTAGCGCAAAAGCAGCTAGAATAGTATTACTAAGATATAGTTAATAGTATATTTTAGAAAATACAATGAATATAATGAAACAAAATACAATGAAAAATGCCAAATGGAGAATAGTACATTGAAAATATTAAATGCCAAATGTAGAATATTAAATGGAAAACAATATATTGAAAATATTAAATGGAAAACAATATATTGAAAATATTAAATGGAAAACAATATATTGAAAAAAATACATTGAAAAGAATTACATTGAAAATACTTGAAAGAAATTACAAAGAAAATATCAAAGATAGATAGATATAAATGGAATAAAGTACCAATATGGCCAGCTTCGTCAGGGGGTGTTGACCACATTGGCACAATTATGGCTTTTCTGCAATGGTCCAAGACATAATCTTAAAGAAGCCAGTACACCCCAAAGCCATACCAAAAATTCAAACCAAAGTATCAAACCAGAATAAAAGAAGTAGAATTTAATCTAAAATATGTAAGTAGAATTTAATCTAAAATATATAAGTCAAAATCCAATGTTGCCAAAATACATTTAATTTATAATAATCAAATTAAAACCATATCTAATTACAAATCCAAATCTGCAAGAACCTCACCAAATACATAAATTAGTGACTAAGTGTAAACATTATCGGCATTTCAAGCTTCTTATAAGACCTTCAAGGCTTGGGTGACCTTTCTGTAGTATAAAACTACGCCCTACTTCACTCTTATAAGCAATGCTCTACTAGCCAAATAGTGCTTAATAAATTTAGATTGGAATGCCATTATGAGTTAAAATATTTTCTAGTCTATTTTTTTTGTTTATTGATGTTATTTGAATTATTACATATATTGTATATTCTATTAAGTTGATTAAAAATAATATTTTTATAAATTTTAATTGAAATGTTTGAATTCCAATAAATCAGTTTATTAACTTTGAAATTAAAATTATTAGTTTTACCATATATGTCGGTAAATGTGTGGTTTTCTTTTATCGTAATTGAAATATCTAGAAATTCAGTTTTTAAGTTATCAATATTAGTTTTAATTAATTTTAATTCCTTAGGATATATATTATTGTAAATTTTATCTAATTCTAGGCAATTAAAAATTATTAAATATTTTTAATTGCCTAGAATTCGTTGCCTAGAATCAAAGAAAGATAGATATAAAAGAATTTATTCCATTTATATCTATCTTTCTTTGATATTTTCTTTGTAATTTCTTTCAAGTATTTTCAATGTAATTCTTTTCAATGTATTTTTTTCAATGTATTGTTTTCCATTTAATATTTTCAATATATTGTTTTCCATTTAATATTCTACATTTGGCATTTAATATTTTCAATGTACTATTCTCCATTTGGCATTTTTCATTATATTTTGTTTCATTATATTCATTGTATTTTATAAAATATACTATTAACTGTATATATATTTATCTCATTTGTCCTCTCATTTGTACTTAATATAATCATTTGTACTTTTGTGACGCATATTTAACTTTACAAAATTAAAATCATCATGAAAAAAGATTCATATTTAAGAAAATGTAGATATCTCTGATATGCGGATAGATACCTCTAATGTGCTACATTTTATTATATTTAAACATATTATTAGTGCAAATATTCATATATTTACATTAATAAAGGAAACATCCAAATTAATGCAGTACATCCAAATTAAGGCAATACATCCAAATCAAGGTATATGAAACCATCCAAATTAAGGCAATACAGTTAAATAATATACAGGGTGATCATAATTAAACTACAAATTTAAAAACGCTATAAAAAAAGAACCACTGGAAGACCTAAAATTTCACCAGAATGTACTTCAAACAGGGGGATTTTGTTTGGCGTAGGAAAAAAATTAGGAAAAAAGTGGCCTATAGATGGCGCTGCACTGGTGGTTATATGCAAATTAACGTCTTGTATAAAATGCTGAGTAACTTGAATTCTCGTTAATTGTCGATGGTGATGCAACGCCATTTCGTAAATGACCGTATTATCAGCCGACATTTTCCAACTCCCTGGCCGCCACGATCACCGGACATCACTCCCTGTGACTTTTGGCTCTGGAGATTTCTAAAAAATGTTGTGTACTGTGCTCCACTAGACAACTTAGCGGATTTGAAATGCCGCATTACGCAGCACGTTAGCAACATCAGCACTGATATACTCCAAGCTGCTGTGGAAAATACCGTTTTACGTTTACACCTCCTAACAGAAAATGGTGGACACCATATTGTAAATTTCTTGAAGAAGACTAAGGACAATTAAAAACGGAATTATTGTTGGCTTTTTTTACGGTTTTTGGCCACAGGACAATTAATAACCGATTTTTTGCTATTCGATGTGGCACCACCTTGTCGCTCTGAATAGGCTTTACACCACGAGTGCCACAACATCTGCCTGACTTACAATAGCACAACTGGCTTAACGTTCAGCTTACAGCCACAAATGATTATCGTTCATGTCAGAATTCATGTAATTAACCTACAGCCGGCTGTGCAGCACCATCTATTGGCCATTTTTTTTCCTAATTTTTTTTCCATGCCAAACAGAATCCCCCTGTTTGAAGTACATTCTGGTGAAATTTCAGGTCTTTCTGACCAGAGGTTCTTTTTTTACAGCATTTTTAAATTTCCAGTTTAATTATGATCACCCTGTATATATATGTATATATATATATATATATATACATACATACATACATATATATATATATATATATATATATATATATATATATATATATATATATATATATATATATATATATATATATATATATATATATATATATATATATATATATATATATATATTCACGATATTTTTAATTTTGTAAAGTTTAATATGCGACAAAAGTCTAAAACAAGTTTTTATTAAGTACAAATGAGAGGACAAGTGAGATAAAATATTAAATACATTAGAACGTGGTCACAATATTCATCCCAGTATTGTAAAATTTCATTTAGTAGTACAGAAAGAAGTTAAAAAACCAAAATTTTAAAATAAAGTTAAAAAAAATTAAATATTTCCCTGTCTATTTCTAATAGTGATTGATTTTTCATTTTTGCTTTAAAACTCAAATTTATATGTATATTAAATCAAATGAAATGACAACACCAATTTACATATGTAAAAAAATAATGTGTAAAGAATTTTTATTCCAAAAACTAATTATTCTTCAAATTATTAGTTCTTAATAGTTAATTTTTGGAAAGTTATTTCTTGGATTTTTATGCTAATTTTATTAAAAAAAGGCTTCAAATATTCCCATTATATTGTTAATAAAATAATTGTCTTTGTTTACACTTACTAATATGTTTTATCATATATACAGAGGGTATTAACACATTTTTAGAACGATTTTGGGGCCGTTTAATTAATGTTTAGAATCTAAGGACTATTTTTTTAAATGTTAGATCTGATAGCTTTTTTTCTGGACTATAAGTCTGCATCGTGATTTTCATGATATAAGAGCTTTTCGTAAAATTTCCAGCGGTATTGCTTTTCATCCCTCTTCCACTATTTTCCAGAGTCCATCCATCGTGGTGGGTTTGCGTTTAGAAAGAGCTCTTTTTAACAGACCAAAGGCACAATAGTCCATAGGTGAAACGTCAGAGGACTTCACAGGAATATGTTGAAAAGATATATATGCAATACCTGTATTAGTCTTCATTTTTTCATAGAATGCAGTGGTAGTTTTCGAAGTTTGACTTCAAGCTTTGTCTTGTTGATGTTTCACTCTTTGAAAATCTTAGAGATAAAGAAGTGTAATTTCTTTTGTAAATATTGGACGTAAAACCTTCTCCTGATAGTATGAGTTGATTTTAACAATTTTTTCTACTCTTTTTATTTTTAATTTACCCTTGTAGGAGAAACCTGCGACTATCATAAGCCCCTTACTGAAACTTTCTTTACATTGACAGAACCAGGTTTGTACATTTTTTTCACCTCATTTCCTATAGTAAATACACCTTTTTTGTTTCAGTCATTTAGGTAAACCCATGCTTCATCAAGGGTCACAATGTATTTCCATTTATATTCTGCTGAATGGTTTTCATACAGGATTCTACAAAATGTTTTGCGTTCAGCATATAGGATTCTACAGGATTCTACAGGATTTCATACAGGATTCTACAAATGTCTCGGCAAAAGCTGATGAACATTATGTTTTTTAGCTCTTTTAAGTTGTAAATCTTGATTTATCATTTCATTTATTGTTGATACAGATGTATCTAAAGACTTTGCAATTGATTTCTGTGTTGATGGATTTTCTCTTGTTACCAGCGATTTCACTTTAGGATCACTTTAACATTTGAAACAGTACGTACTTTTTTCGGATATTCGTTTGGAGTCTTCTTTCCATGTAGAAATAATGATTGACGGTTTTTATCTGTCCGATTATTAATGTTGCTTATTGTGCACTTAAAAATTTTAATACCATGCATTTCACAACCTTTTTGAATCCTGGAATAAGAATATTTCTCTTCGGAAAGCGCAAAAACAAATCCCTCAATCCACAGCTTGTTTGCATGCAACATTTTGAAAGAACAATAAATTTAAAAGTAGCAGACGATATTTCTCATTTCAAATAATAAGCTGTTGCCAAAAACTTTTATTTCAAAACATTTACTTTTTCAAAACTCTTAATAGAAATCGTTCTAAAAATGTGTTAATAACCTCTGTATTTTGCACACATTTGAATAAAAGTTTTGAAATGAAACATAGTTTATTATCCTCAGAATGGAATTCAAAACAATTGCAATTTATTGCAAGCATGTTACATATATATAGAATAAATTACAAAGAAGTTATAGGAGGAAAATTTCGCATTTTGATCTCTGTTCACAATTGTTAAATAAAAAGTTTATATAAAATTGTATAGTTAAAGTAAACTAAATTATAATAATAAAATAATTCATTTAAAATTAATTTGTGTGTGTATTCTTTTAAAACTATGCATAAATGTCATACAACCGCAATTATTATCACTTTTCAATATTTAAATTAGTATTATTATGGAATACTATTGTCTAATAAAGAAAATTATTGTCTGAAAAATTATTTGTTTATTATTTCATTTGACAAAAGGATTTGTTATTCGAAATTAGATGCATATTTTAAATTCTCAATCATATAATTATTAAAAATAGTTTTTTTAAATCTATATACATAATTTACGTACATATATTAAATGCTCAACTTATATATATAACTAATTTGGAAATTTTAAATTTAGAGAATACAATATAAATACACTATATTTTCAAAAAATTAGTATTTTTGCCTATTGGCAATGACTTTAAAAAATTAATTTAGTCAATTAAATTCCTATATTTTTATTAATAAGTTACAAGTAAAGCTTTAGTACATTGTATACCTTTGATAGTATACATGTTACAGAGAAAGAGATTAATTCGGTGATTATGCATAGAAACCGGTGAGTTTTCATAATCACCTATAAACTTGGTAAATATGATAAATTGATTAAACTTAGTAAATGATAGAACTTACTAAAAGTAAAATAATTTCTAGCTTGTTATTTTAGTTATATATAAATACTTTATTTTATATTTATCTAAACAAAACAGACTTAAATTGTATTAAATTTTTAAGTATTAGCAAGTATTTTTTGATAATTTTTATGTCCTGTTAACTAAAAGGCTGCATAACGAAACAATTTATATTATTAGAATTTTTAAATAACTGTTGTATGTCAAAGCAAACTAAACCTAAATTCTAAAAGAGTATTTAAGAGGATTTATTTATATTTACTTGTAAGTTTACATATTTAGATTCATTAGACTGTTATGACGATTAAAATTATACAATTTTCCTGATATTTTACATTTGCACTCATCATATTTGCACTATTATTTCCCAAGACATCATTAATATCTTTGAATTTAAGAAAGATGATTTTCTAACTCAATCTTGAATTAATATTGCTTGATCTAGAAAACCTTTTAGCAAAATAATTTTTTTTTGCAAATGCTGAACTGATTTCTGGTATACCATTTGGAAAATTTTCCTTGTTTTGTTCCTAAAATATAAATCCTTAATATTATTGCTAATAAATTTCCTAGACCACTTCTTCCACTGTCTACTGTTCTCGTAGTTCTACCGTAGCTCTACTCGTAGTTCTACTGTGTTACCAATATTAAGAGAAGAAAATTTAAGAATTGAAAATTTCCAAGTCTTTTTTCACCTATAAATTTTAATTTTAGCATTTTTTCTGTATTTCCTTCCTTTTCTTGCCTGGTTAAATTTGGTGTCTTCATCATTTTCCTTCTAAATTGCATAATAAATTGCAGGTGAACAATCATTTAACATTAATTTGCACGTTGGAATAATTTTCCATTTCACTGTTTTTTTATCAGAAGTTTCTCGTTAAATGTTTCTATTAAATACTGATTATATTTTTCAGTTCTATGGTATTTAATGGAGTCATTTGGGAAAGATAATGTTTTCAAATCTTCTTTTAATATATTTCAATCATATCTCAAATATTGCTTGATAAGGAGTAAACATGATTCCTTCATGAAAGGACATGTTTATCATAAGTTGTACATGACACATTCTTTCGGACCATTTACTTATTTTAGTGCTTTCCAACGAGGAACTTAGCATACATTCAACATCCTGATTTGCCGAATGAATCAAATCAAGGATTTCCACGTACAATTTTGAAATACAGCCTTATTGCAGAAGCTACTTTCATGATCTTACTACTGAACACGAAAGCATTGTCATTTTGAAGTATATTGGGAACCCCAAATTTAAAAATATCCCAATTAAATGCTATACAACTTTCTTTTTTTAGTAGTTTTTAAAGAGTTCTACATTATGAGTTTCATCAAATAGTCTTAATATTAAACATAAATTTGAAATCATTATCTGATTGCAACTGCATGCCAGTTTAATCAATTTGCATCTTGAATTCATCTCTTTGAAGACCATCGCCCTAACATGTACTTTTTTGGGTACACTTCACTTGTTTTGACAACTTTCACGCACAGTTTATTAAATTATCACTGTCTCACTAGTTGCCCTTTTTGTACTTAATGAAACATTTTATTTCTGTCACCATGGCTAATTAATAAATATGCACATTAGTTATGGTAACAATTTCCATAATATAAGAAATACTATTGAAATCACTTAAATCTGACATCAATAAAGACTCACGATAACAACATAAGAAACCATGTTGCTTAGCAATGGTGTACCTCATGATAGTAAATATGCAACAAAGCAATCTAAGAAAATTTAAAAAAATTGTGGACTTTTGTTGCATTCCTCATTAAGATCTAGAAATTTATAACCTAACCAGCAAATGTGATAAATATTCAATAAGCTATCACGCTTACAAAGTTTAGGGGTGGTTATGAATAAACTCTACTGAATAACATAAACTTTTACTCGCACACAATGTAAAAAATCTGGAAGTTTATCACATTTAATATAACATGCTTATTATGAAACAATGGTTGGGACGCCTTTTAAAGTAGGTTTGTAGACATATTTTTTTCCAAACATCTCTATCAAAAATCTTAGAACCAAAGAAGAAATTCAGGCTTTGATAGAAATATAATAAGCTTCTCAAAAAATCCATAGTGAAATAAAAGTTGCTTCAGATTTGAAAATTGATGATTCATTGCTAAATAACTGTTTACCTGCAATTACTTTTGTAATTTAAAAGGCGAATGATGAAGAAATCTAATTTAATTAGACAGATATTTTTAACAAGGCAAGAACAAATTACAGAACATAGAAAAAGTGCTAAAGGAAGTTTATAATTATAGGCAAAAAGTCGTTGAAAGATTCTTTTATGCCACCATTATACCTCGAAGAAAATATTAAATTTTCTTCGTGGTATATTAGTGACATAGTGAAACTACTAGCACCAAATGTTGGCAGAGCAAGAAGTAATCATTAACGGTTATATTAGAAATTCAAAACGGAGACATTTAAGTATTAGGAACAAAGCAAGAAAAGTTCAAGAAATCAGTTCTCAATTTGAGAATTTCAATTGATCATAATTGACACAAGTCACAGTTGAAAAATTTATTTAGCAAGATGTTCTATATCCAGCATTATTATTTCGAGATTGTGTTAGATCATCTTTCAGAAAGTTAATGATATTAACGATGTGTTTGCAAGGCAGAGGCCAAATCTGATGAGTACAAAAGTAGAAAACCTGGAAAACTACTTCTAAATGTCATAATAATTTAATGTATCTAAATAAGTAAACTTAAAAGCGAATGTAAGAAAATAATTTACTTTGAATATAGGTTAAGTTTGTTTCAAGTTTGAACTGTTTTTTGGATAATGGGGAATGAGTTATAATAATCTAAATTTTTTTATCCATGTCTTTTAGTTAACAAGACAAAAATATTTATAAATACTCATTAATTTAAAATTATATATATATATATATATATATATATATATATATATATATATATATATATATATATATATATATATATATATATATATATATATATATATATATATATATATATATATATATATATATATATATAATGTATATATATATATATATATACAAAGTGAACAGTTATTTACATTTTCAAAATGAAGGATTAAAATTATTATGCGTTTTATTCTATGTCACTTGATGTCAAAAACTAAATGTTTAATATTACTTAAAGATATTATTGTTTTCGAATTAAGTTATCATTTCTTACCAAAATCATACGAATTTATCACATTCCTCATTACGAGATTGGAATTATATATATTAACCAGTAAAAAGGATAAATATTTAGTTATTTATCACATTTACTTTGTTTAGTTGTGATTATGAATAATCCCCGGTTACTATACATAATCACAGATTTATCACTTTTACCTTAACCCATACATATGCTTCAGTATATTTCAAATGAACATTATTTTTTAACAAGTTACAGATTGAGAACAATCAGCTTAACTATCATAATTTTAAAAAATAAGTTATGTTAAACAAATGAGTTATAACAAATGAATGTTTAAAAAATCACATTTTAAACATTCAACGTCAAAAACGATTTAGATTAGAATTAAAACAAGTACATTTTCAAATACAAAAAAGAAGATCGTCATTGCATAAAATAGAAACATATAGCCCCCTTTCGGTTATTGTATCCAATATTATCGAAGGGATATTTGACAATTTCCAAGTTTTTTATTTATTTAAATGAGAAAACATTGCTTACTGTCTATGAAAAATATTCCCGATAGAATTGATTGATCTATTTTCACAGAAACTTTTAGAGAATCTTTATAATAATAGAGTTGACCTGCTTAACAAAAAATTTTGAAAGTAATGGAATGCGTAAAGCAATTAACCTTATTATAAATTATGAAAATAATTTTCCCAAATAATAGCTCCGCACATTATGAAAGATAAAGTTAACTAAATTTTAAATAATTCAGTAATCAACATCATGGGTTATATATGGTTCTTACGCCAGCAAAAGTGTTAAATCTGGTAAAATAAATGGAATAAATTGAATTGTTAATTTCTACATGCAATGAATAATTTTTAATTATATTACTACGTTTGATAACATCAATTCCATCAAATTTTAAATTATTTTGAAGACATGAATCAAGGAAACATAATAATAAAGATAATTTTACTGCACTATATTTCTTTACATTTGGAATTATAAATCCAAAAGTCAGTAGTCTACTTTCCCATTTTGTTATTCAATGATAAAGCACATTAAAATGGCTGTTAAAATATTTAGTAATAACATAAATTAATATTCTCTAAAACAATATATATATATATATATATATATATATATATATATATATATATATATATATATATATATATATATATATATATATATATATATATATATATATATATATATATATATATATATATATATATATATATATATATATATATATATATATATATATATATATATAAACACTACTGGCTATTAAAATTGCTACACCAGGAAAGCGGCACACCACACACGTGAAATTTGCATGACAGGTAGAACTTGCTGTGATATGCAAATGATTAGATTTTCAGCGCATTCATACGAAGCAGGTGACATTAGCGACATCTACAATGTGTATAAAACCAGAGATTTGACAGCAGTTTTCTCATACTCAATTTCCGTTTCAACGTTGTTTTCGGCAAAGAAAGTTGTTGTAATGCCTCGTGTAAGAAAAAGAAATGCCTATCAGCACGTGTATGACTTTGATCGAGGGAGGATTATAGCCTACCGGATTGTGGTTTATCGTACCGCAATATTGCTGCTCGCGTCGGTCGAGACCTCATGACTGTGAGCAGAATATGGAATCGATGGATTCAGGACAATCATACGGAACGTCATGCAGGATCTCAGCGACCCCCCCCATCACTAACAGCAGAGAATACAGACATCTTATCCGCATGGTCACAAGAGATCTTACAGCCACGTCACGAACCCAAAGTCGAGAAATGGAGTCATTTGCCAGGCAACAAGTTTCTGCTTGAACAGTTCGACGACGTTTGCAGCAGCATGGATTGTCTTCACGGTGACCATGGCTTCGGCTACCATTGACGCTGCATCACAGATAGGAGTGCCTTCAATGGTGTGATCAGCGATGAACCTGGACGCGGAAATGACAACACGTCATATTTACAGATGAATCTCGGATCTGTATGCAGGACCATGATGGCCGCATCCTTGTTTGGAGGCATCGTGGAGAACGCACATTGCCAGCTTGCATTGGACATCTCCATATTGGCCCATCTGCTGGAGTGATGGTATGGGGTGCTATTTGATACAAGTCTCTATCACCTCTTGTTCGCATTACCGGCACTTTGAACAGCAACCGTTACATTTCCGATGTGTTAAGGCCCGTTGCTCTGTCCTATCTTCGAGGCCTCCCAAATGCTTTGTTTCAACAGGATAATGCATGACAGCATGTTACCCGTACTGTTCTGAACTTCCTTCATACAGAACAGGTTCGACTGTTATCCTAGCCAGCACGTTCTCCTGATCTGTCACCAATTGAGAACGTGTGGTTGCCGTGCGATTGGCACGCCATCACTCACCATCCACTACTGTCGATGAACTGTGGCATAGTGTTGAAGCTGCATGGACTGAGATCCCCGTACATGTCATACAATCTCTGTTTGACTCCATGCTGAGGCGGATTATGTTATGATTAATTGTGCTTCAAAAGTACAAATGCAGTTTAAAGAGACAAGCAAAAGAGATAAATTTCATTATTCATTTGTTTTTATAAGAAAACTATCTTATTCCTTGTGGTTTTATGGTGGTGATATCACTTATTAAACGTATCTATTATCAAATCAAAAAGTGTAGGTTAATTTGTTAATATGTATATTAAAAAAGAATTTCAACTGTTTGAAAGCGGGTAAAATTTCTTTTTTCAAAAAGAAAAACTGAAATATATTTTTACATATTAAAATCAAATTAAAATTTTCCAGAAATTTTAAAATAAATACACTTTATAGAATAAAACTATTATAATAACAGAAAATATTTCAAATTCAGTTGGATATACATAGGTTTAAGTCCTCACACTGGCCTATGACTGTTAGGCTGTCTTTTACATAGTGGTAAAACCTAGAAAATGTGTAGATTTTTAAATATTACTTCGTTTCTATAAACTATATTGCTTTAAATTATAATGAAAATTCTAAATCTGTATAAAGAAAAATGATAGGTAATATATTTTTATCATACTTAAATAATTCACTTTGGGCTTCGGCTATTAAACTGCCTTCTAAGTGAGATAAAACATTGAAAATGTGTAATATTTTGTAAGTTGTTCCTATACACTATTATGCTTCAAATTACTCCTATACACTATTATGCTTCAAATGTAATACAATAATTAAGTGTCTCTTATGGCGTGGAAAAATACAATTTAGGTAATTTTTTGAGCGGTTCACTTTTCTTACAAACTATTCATCATGATTTCATGAGTACATTCATTAATCTTAACATAGCCATGGAAAGCGAGTTCTAGGATAAAAGATTAAGACGAACAGTTAATTCCAAAATAATATCTTAAGTAAATATAAGTATTAAAAATAAACAGAAACTTGCACTTAAAATTAAGTTTATTTCATAAAAATAAAATAAAAAACATTATATAACAGAAAGTGGCAGAAATGAGAAAATATTTTCTCAATATGTAAACAAAGAGTTCTACAGTTGAGCGGTAAATACTTTATAATTTCAAAGGGTGGCATTATAAAAATGTATAAAGCAAATAAGAGATTTTATATACCATGTTTTTAATTCAAATAAAAGCTTTCTGGAAAATGCTTTTATTCAATGATATGCATAGCTTATCTTAAAAAAAGATCTCCGAATGTTCGTACCTGTGTCAAAATCAAAAATATGGCTAACTTTCTATTTAACCATTTTTGGAAGAAATGTTTTTCTAAAAATCTAAGATACAAAATATTGTACATTCTGTGAAATACTTAGGACTAAAATAAAAATGTTTTCGACTTAAATTTATTAATATTTTGACATTAAAATTTCTTCTTTTACTTTGAATTCAAATAACGAACATATTCCAAATTATATAACAATACACATAAGTACAACTTAGCTAATATAAAATTGTAACAAATAATCAAATAAGTAAAATAGTTACATAAACTTGTTATTATTTTGGAGTTAGTTTTATGTTAGTTACAATAATGTAACTAATATTTCTAATCTTCAAATGTAGAAAACATGAAAAGTGAACAAAAAGAGAAAAATTATACAGGATGATGCAACTGCCAAATTTTCTTTATTTAACCAAATGAAAACATTTTTAATAATGAAACTGATCAAATAAATTTTATTCATAGTTTAACACTTTTTGTTATTAATTTTAAAGCACATTTACTTGTGAAAATGTAAATACCATATTGTGATAGTTTTTAAATAATAGAAAGGAAATATTACGAGTCATTTTTTATACTCTATAACTTTTAAGGTTTTGTTCAAATCAGTTTTCAACAATTGATGAAGCTAAGTTTTTAAACCAAGAATGTATGAAAATATTTAACAAACTTAAGTTGTTCGAATGCTCAATTCAAAATGATTTTTAAATGCTTAAAGTAAGCACTTTCTTAGACCATGTTTTTTATTATTATGTAATATCTAAACGCACTTTGAAATACGATACTTATGTACACATTTCATTTTTGTAATTATTTACTAGAATATTTCAGCAGATATTATACCAATAAATCGGTGATTATTAGATCTTAAGTCGTTAAACTCGTCGTTTTTACCATAACAGCAGAGTATTAAAATTGTTTAATATTTATTGGAGCAAAACTTTGGTGAATAACGGATAATATTTACTAAGAAGATAATAATTTATTTTTACAACCGTATCATAGTTTTGCTCGTTTTATGTCTTGGTAATAAGTAAATGCCATTTAACTGCTCGAAAAGACTTAATATTTAATTTTATTTCCCATGTTACATGGAAGTTTGTTACCCTTAGTGCAGTATATAATAAAGTTATTATGAAATGTGAAGAAAAATAAAGATAGTGTACATTTTTACTCGTATTAATATTCAATTAATGTGAAATGCCAGTTTGAAGACCAAATTCGTAATTTACAGAAATTAAGAATGTGATTTTTAATTAAAAATTACTGATAGAAAGTTATTTGCACTAAAAAGTTGAAGACTTTTTTTACCTCATAAAATTTTTTAATTTATATTAGTATTATGATAAGATTCTTATTAATTATTATTCATATTAGTATTTAATATTATGGTACTCATTTTCATCATTTTAAAAAGATTTCTCTAGGAAAGCATTTAAATATTTTAATTCTTTGTAAAAAGCTATGTAAGAACTTTCAATATAAATTTAGTAAAACATGAAATGGAAATACACTATTATTATCCTTTTATTATTTTTTAATATACGATTGTAATGGAGAGTAACTTAAAAAACATTATCCAATATACGGTATAATTTATCAAGAAAATTCATTCATCTATAAGAATCACATTAAAAATTTTCTGAATCATTCTGCTAATATATTACTAGCTAATTTGATATTTTAATTAATATTTTTGCTGTACATAATGTAAATATTAAACAAGTCTTGAATGCCGAGCAAACCTGATAACTGAAAATGGAATGTCATACGTATAATATATAATTAAAATAGAAAGTTATTCATATAGCATTGATACTTCTGTGATTGATACTTCGAATCTATATCAAAATAACTTCAACAAAATGATGTGTGTTGTACGATGAACATATTTAAAATTTGTAACACATTAATTGGTTAACAATAAAATGATTCCAATAATTTATTTTTCAATATAACATTTTTTAAATTTGAAAATCTTAAATAATAGAACTTTGGAAATAAAACTGTTAGTATGGTGAAAAAAATACTGTCAAACTTTCCTTTCCCTGATTACTTTAGTTTTTTTATCTTAATTTTATCACATCGTTTTTTAAAGAACGTTACTGAGTAACAACGGAATGCAAAAGTTAGTATTAATCCAATTTCTCTTCAGTCTTTTCATCAAATAAAATCCATGACTGAACTGATGACATTATAGTTCTTATTATATATTAGCCTAATCTGCTACTTTTCAAAAAATAGTTATCTCATAATTTACAATATATATTTTAATCATGTCTAATTGTAAATTACATTTAATTTTTTTAAAACATTCTACTTATTTGCTATTTTAAAGAAAGCAGCTCTATATTCAGCAGATAAGTAAAAAATATTAACTATGGCTTTATTTCTGAATTAAGTTAGTTTCACGTTTTTATTAGATAAGAAAAATTAACTTTAAAAAATTATTCAATGTAAGAGTTTAAACTAGCACACATTTGAAATTATTTCTTGTTATTAATTTCAAAGCTAGTCATTACTTACCTGAATTTTAAGGATATATTTTTTGAAAACAATAGAAGATCCTATTTACCATTTCTCATACAAGATGTAGAATTATGCATTTTTCTAATATATGGCAAATTGATATAATTCGTTGGTTGGAATGAAAACCATTAAATACTAATACAGATGATAATATTTTTAAGATGATTTTAAACACAATAGTAGTCGTACTTAAAATAATGAAAAACATTGTATGAATGGTTTATGATTTAAGTTGTTGAGATTATAGTTAAAATTTGAATTATAGAACTATAATCAATATCTTTCAATTGTTTTTTACAAAATTAAAATTTGTTGAACTTTATATTATTTTATAGCTTTTCTATGTCAATTTAAGAATGTATTTCTGGACGAATAGAGCTTTCAAAATCATTGTGAGTATGATTAAAAATATAATTTAAGAAAAATAATTTATGATCAACAGAAATAGACTATTTCAATTCACGGTATTTTTCAAATTTGAGAAACAGGTATGTTTGTCATAATTTTATTCATCTAGATATTAGTTCAGTTAGTTAGAACACAATATATTAACTATGTATGCTCTTGATTTATTAAGTCGTAAGTATGCAATACAGTTTTCCCCTGTCATTTTAGACCTTTATTTTCTGTATGAGAAAAGGAGTAGAACAGTTGTCTCTAAAGAAAAACATCAGGTAAAACACTTCAGTAATTATCTCAAACCCAGTTTAGATTTATAAAATTAAGAATTTTCTTAGTATTTTTTTATGATTAAAAGATCTCTTTTGTCCCTATAAACATTATTTCCAAAGCAGATTAATCCAACTGAATTTCAATACTAGACCATTACCGTAGACTTTGTAAACTAAATATGCACAAATTTAATTCAGTTTACTAGAATCTATTCTAATATACGTTTATATATATATATATATATATATATATATATATATATATATATATATATATATATATATATATATATATATATATATATATATATATATATATATATATATATATATATATATATATATATATATATATATATATATATATATATATATATATATATATATATATATATATATATATATATATATATATATATATATATATATATATATATATATATATATATATATATTTATTTATTTATTTATATATAGGTTTGTAAACCACTTAATATTACAGATCTTTGTTGAATTAATACTTGTGAAGGAAAAATGATTGTAGAAGGATAAATAATATTTATATGAATTAATTCTTCATATAGTCCATTAAAATATCTTTTAAAATAATTTTATTATTTAACATTTAACAAATCTGACAAAAATATAATCTAAATTGTATTCATACAAATTTACAACAAATTTTTATTATTTATTCTTGAGATTAACATTGTTTTATGGTTAAAAATATAAACCCATTTAGATACAAGTTTTCATCAAGTATTTTTGCACAGAAGTAGATTAGAGTTTAGAAGTTAAAAATATTGATTTTTTTAAATCTTAAGTTGTAATATCTTCACAGAAAATACAGTTTCATCTAATTTCCTATTAACAGATTGTAAAAATCTCTCAGGTATTTTCAGAACGTATTTAGAAAAAGTGTTACGCATAAATTTTTTGCTAAGTGCTAAGTGCATTACAAGGTATATGATGTGACACAATTCTCACTTTCTTAAATGTATCTCTGACATCCATTTTTTAAAAATTCATGTTTAATTAACAAGAAAATAAAATTGTATTCTAATATTTTAAGCAATCTGTTACTAATCTTTATTTTGAATGAATGCCTTAGTGATAGAAATTTTATGTTTATAATTACTTTGTGTTATTTGCATTGTTAATCAATTAGCAGAAATGAATAAGCTGAATTGTTCTTAACAAATGGTCAATGGCGACTTCCTGTATTATGTATAACGTCATCTCTAGCACTTCATTTACTTACAGCGAGAGAGATAGACTAGAATTTCTTAATTATCACCAATCATTAATTGCTTAGAAATTTGCTTCCAGAAATCTTTCTTTACCGGAGTATAATTATAATAATATTTTATATATGTAATAAGCTTATGACAAAAATTATGGTAAAAAACTTAACTGTGGAAAAACTATAATGTATATTTATATGTGGTATATCCGGGTAAAATCAACAAGCTCTCTCGGTATTGACTTAAAATATCCTCAAACGTTACCAAAAATGCTCAATATCCTCAGATATTATAAGGAACATTTAACTATACCAACTCTACAAATGTTAATCATAATAAGTATTCTACCGCTGAGGAATTTTTAGCCAAATTCTGTCATTTCAACCATAATACATGTCTATTATGGTTAGTAATGCCTGAATTATACATTCTTGGTGCAATGGATACATGAAGTTTGCACCTCGCAGAAATTTCTGAAGCAAATTTTCCTTTGGCTCCATTAGTCCATTTTCAAATCCCGCAAATTCTCGTTGCTTAGTTATAACCTTGACAAAAATAACTTCCACTTAAATTAATTTTGAAATGATGAATACTCTTAACATTTTGCAGTTCTTATGCAAGGCCAGTGTCTTCTTGCGATATGTGTCTTGTTGATTCTTTTCTATTCCGTAAGCACACACACGACTCAGCATATCTGGCAATGTAAACATTGTAATTTGGTTAATCTGATACAACAATTTTATTGACTGGAATTCATCATTGGATACGTATGGAAATATAGTTATATTGAATTTGTTATTTTTGTTTTACACTTTCCTTTAAATATATGAGAATTAAATATCTTATCTACTGATTTAATATGTGGTATATCCGCGTGAATGAATGTAAGACAACATGAGTTACATTGAAAAATGAATCTCTTTTTGTGATCTTGTGTAATCATTTATAAATGTAATTTTTAAAAGTAATTTGAATTGAATGAGTGTTTTAAATTAATGAGTTGCATTGTTTAATAAAATATAAATTTGTTGAAACCATTTTAAGAAATTTCAGTTATTTGAGAGGTAAATTTGTAATTGAGAGTTCAAACAACTCCTCAAAATTTTGTTTGAGGAATTTTAATTATTCTAGTTACTTAACGTACAAACAATTTCTAGAAATGAAATTTAACGAACGAGAAGTAGGTTCGTATAAATAATGATTAATGTGGTAACAAATTAAATAATTATCGCTTCGTTTCAATTACTGTAAGTAAAATAATAAAATTGAAATGAATTTATAAGTCCCTTTTTTCTTTGTCAAACGCTTCGCTTATAAATAATTATGTGTTTCAATGATTTACATAAATTTTAAATAAAATATTCTATATTATTCATATATATATATATATATATATATATATATATATATATATATATATATATATATATATATATATAGCTGCTAAGAAAAACAGCTATACTTCCATTAACTAATAGTTGATTGACTTATTTAGATGCTAAAAACCTTTACCATCTAGAAAATAAAAGAGAATTCTAAAGTGAAAAACCTCTAAAAAGCTCAATTTATCTATCGTGTCACGATAACAAAACACTTAAAGTAAAGTGGCTAAAAGTAACTGAAAAGCCTTTAGAATGAATTTTGATCTTTTCTGTTTATATATTGAAAGTAACATGAATTCATTCTTTGACTATTCCAGAATTAATTACTAGATGAAATTTGAAAATCTGTTTGCATATAAGAAACAATAAATTCAGGATTAACTGTTTTCATTGAACAAAATTTTTACTAGATTAGAAAATCCATTTCATTTTAAGAAATTAAAAAAAAATTGCGAGCAGGATTAAAGCATTCTTCTGAGATTATTGTCACTTATTACATTTAGAATCTGGTATCTGAAAAAATATGCATTGAAAAAATAAAAAAAAACTTAGTTACTAATAATCTGTAAGCAGCTTTTTAATGATTGTGTATGTATAGAGGACTATTCGTTTGGCTATAAATGTGGGGCAATGATCACCAACATAAATGACGAAACATGATTTTAATAAAATACAGGGTGGTTAAAATTAAACGCACAGTACTTAGAGGCTCATAGCTCCGGTTCTACTGAACGGATCCGAATGAAATTTAAAATATACGTTATGTAGGACATGCGCTCGAGGTTTTTGCAATAAAAAAGGTTAAAGGTTTCGCCAATAGATGGCGCTGTAATGACGTAAGAAGAAAGATAACACTAAAAATTCAAAGAATAAAGGAAGGTTTATTAAATTACACACCCGTATGCTTTACGTGCATACCTTGTCGGTCAACAATAGGCTGAAAGCGTACGATCGCGTGTTCAACGACCGCACGCAACATATCGGGATGAATTAGTGAGACGTGGCGTACGATAGAATCTTTCAACTCTGCTTCATTAGTTACACTTCCTTGATAGACGCGATCTTTGAGAAAACCCCACAACCAGAAGTCGCAAGGGCTTAGATCTGGTGACCTTGCTGGCCAGGCAATGTGGAAAGTCCGCGAGATGACGCGTTCATCAGGGAAGTTAGCTTGAATCACAGTCTTCGCACGTCGTGCCGTATGAGCAGTTGCTCCATCTTGCATGAAGACTGTGATGGTCAAGCAGCCTCGTTGCCTTAACGCCGGGACAACATGTTCTTCCATGAGTCTAGCGTAGCGGTCACTGGTGACGGTACACCGAACAAACCAGTTCCCTCTAACTTCCTCGAAGAAGTACGGGTCCAAAATGAAGTTCGCCGTGAAGCCGCACCATGCGGTGACGTATGGGGAATGTAGCGGCTGTTGTTGCATGGCATGAGGATTGGTGGAACCCCATATGCAGCAGTTCTGCGTGTTCACAGCACCATCTAAATGAAAATGAGCCTCGTCTTTCCGTAAGATATGCGACGGCCAGTTGTCATCCACTTGCATCCTCGCCAGAAAAGACTAGGCAAAATCCAGACGTGCAGAGTGGTCGTGAGGTTTCAACTGTTGCACGAAATGCATCTTGTACGGGTAGAACTTCAAAATTTTGCGTAAAATCATACGCCCAGTTGCCCATGGAACATTCAGTGTTCGTGCTATTGAGCGGCCACTTACAGACACATTGGAAGAACTCGCAGCTGCAGCAGCTGTTGCAATTGCAACTTCATCTACAGTTGTCGGCCGTGTTGCACGTCGTCCTCTTCCTGGAGCAACATCTAGGGAACCGGTTTCTTCAAATTTCCGAATCATGCGTTTAACGGCACTGCTGGACATGGGGCTTCTTCTTAAGTTTTTCAACCGCCGATAAGCACGGAGAGCTGCCGAAGCATTGCTCTCATTCTGATAAAACAGTTTTACGATCAGTGCGAGTTCCTTCTTGTTCAGCGGCATGTTCACTGCGGACGAATGATTCCTTTCAACCATGCATCTCTCTTTTATATACAGAATACAGTCGCTATTCATTTGCATATGGTTTTCGCAGTACAGCGCAACCTATTGGTGAGAATTTTAACCTTTTTTTATTGCAAAAACCTCGAGTGCATGTTCTACATAACGTATATTTTAAATTTCATTCGGATCCGTTCAGTAGAACCGGAATTATGAGCCTCTGAGTACTGTGCGTTTAATTTTAACCACCCTGTACTGAAGCTACTTGTCATTAAATTTATTTATATTGACTATGTTCTCGTGACTATATTTTCAATATTTTCGTATACTTTTAATTATTTTATTTGATTTAAATTTTGTCAATTCTTGTGATAAAATCAATTTTATGAGTTTCTTTTTAGTTTTAATAATATATATTTAAATACTTCAATATCATTTTTAAAAATGCATTGCTGTCTTTACACATTGGTAACTCATATTCACATAAATAAATAAATATAAAGATTTCAAACAATCTTTGTTAATTTTATAACTGTGATTGCTTTTTCATTTTCCTCAAAATTCTGTCACACTTCAGTAAACCCTTCTTACAACTGTTATTCAATTTAAGAAGTGAAACACGTTTACATAGCAACCTAATAAGGTTTGTTTCAAAGATTTAGTTAATATTGCCAAGTTTTGTCTGTCTTAAAAACAAAAATTCTTTATATCTTAAAGTTACCAAATTTTTTACAGTGTCTTTCAGTTTCGAAATCAGTTCCCTGTATGAACGCATTATACCTCAGAAAAAAGTCATTTTTCGAAACGTTTACTTCAATGTTTTCTATTCAATAAAAAATTAATTAATCATTTATGCGAGAAACATTGACCTATGTTTGATTCTAAATTGTCATGTCTTGTTTAATGTCTTCAGTTGAGAATTATAATAATAACAATTAGTTTTTTTACAATTTAAGTATAATTTCATTAAACGCTAAGGATACAAGAACATATATATTTATCTATCTATCTATTCTATCTATCTATATATATATATATATATATATATATATATATATATATATATATATATATATATATATATATATATATATATATATATATATATATATATATATATATATATATATATATATATATATATATATATATATATATATATATATATATATATATATATATATATATATCGAAAAATCATAAATTCTATTTTGTTACAACAAATAAATTAGCTCTTTGTTATCTTAATGATAAGAAATATATTCGAAAATATTTGTTCTTTTCTGTATCGTACAAACAATACAAAAGTAATTCCATCTAATTAAATTTTTATTCATTTTATTTGTCTGCTTTATTCTCTCAAAAGTTTCTATTTATATGTAAGCACTTCCTTTGAATTAAAAATTTGTAATTTGTTATATATTATTATGTGGAATCAACCTCTCTATGATGTAAAATACCATTTTATGTTTGTTTTCATTTTTTTACAAATCCTTTGCAACGTTATTACAGATTTACCTTTATAGTATAATTTATAAATATATTAAATAAAGATGCATTTTTATTCTATATATTTTTTATTCCTCATTTCGTTTTTAGTGACTACATTTTATTGCTTCTGTTTCATGGATTTATAAAATACATTTTATAGCCCTACTAATAACAGTATCATTATTTGATTTTATTAGTGGTTTGGTGATGTTATTAAGAAAAAAACTCAGTACTTAAAAGGATAAGATTATCATTGAAATAAAATCATCGAAATCATGAATTTTGCATGTTATAATAAATTTACGGTAATTAAACATCTCTATAAACATAAGTGAATTTATTTTAAGTATATTTTTATACTGATATTTAATAAAAATACTTGAAATGTAAATTATAGGAAATTATTGATTAAATTGAAATGAATGATGACGTAGAATTTTCTATAGATCTATTTTATGAGCTGTGATTTTCTATTTTGAAAGTAATAAGTGAACGTAAATAAAAATATTTTCCCTTTCAAATATATTTCAGTTATTTCATTGAAAATCAGTGGACATGCTGGAAGATAATTAATAAACTTTTCGTTTAATATAAAATAAAGAAGTTTAAAATAAGTACAATTTTATATGTAGTTAGTGAAATTATTTAAATTAAACTTTATCTTAAATAGCTATTTATAAAACTGGTTATTAAAACTTAAATTATAACTATTCATTTTATTAATATGAACTTTAAAAAAGAATAATTAACTGTAGAACTCTGTCACAATTTTTTATTTTTGCTATTAAACACAAAGAAGCAAGATAAACATTTAGTTGTAGAAAACTATATATCAGATTAATTTCCCTATTTGTTTTTGATTGCACGCAGCCACTGATTAATTGCTAGAGTTTTTGTCATAGAAGAAACCCATTTCCGTTAAGCTACAGTTTTCCAAGTTAATGGTAAGTTTAGAATAATTATAATTAAGAGATTAAACAAACTATTTTAATGTAAAAATGTTCTTGTTTCACAGAACTTTTTGTAAAAATGTGCCTAAAATTATGCAAAAACTTTTCACAATTGCAAATGTGGATAAAATATTGTTTTGAAGTAAGCAAAAAATCATTACGCTTAAAAGTATGTGATTAATTGCTGAAAAATTGTAAAGAGTCTGAAACCGTTGTTAGAATTAGACCTTGTGTATTTTCATGTAGTACAGAGAATCTGCAATACCTGTTTAAATTTCTTTGAATGATTTGTTTCAAAATCTAATATAGTTTAATGTTTTATTCAGTCTTTTTCAAATGCATTGATATACTTTTTCAAGTATTAATCATTGTACTATAAAATTACAGTTTAAATTAAAAATATTAAATAAGAAGCAAGGATTGGTGAGTTTGAAATAGGGATGGAAAAAGTAATGGATTTGTGTGTGTGCATGAAGAAAAATACATTGTTAAAATAATTTCACTACTTTCAATAATAAATACTTTTAATAAACTTTCTTTTCAACAACAAAATATAAAATATTAATGCAGGTGTCACCAAATTCTAATAGTCAAGTATAAAATTAAAAAGTTAAAAAGTAAATCTTGAAAATTTTTAATTATTTCAACTTAAATTTGTTGCAAATGGAAAAGAATTAAAATTAAAAAGATAATACTGTTATGAAATACTTTTAAAAATAAGTAACGCTTGAATAAATTAATAAAATTGCAATTATTTAAACAAATTATAAATTACCAAAATTACAATTAACATAAGAATTTGCAGAAAGTTAAAGCAATGTATTAACCTGTTAATGATATTTTTAAGAATATCTTTGAATTCGCAAAAGCGTAATTCCCCCATAATTTTTCTGAAAAAAAATTTTTTTCCTATCTTTTGTAGATTAAAGGGAATCCTAATTTTCTTAGTGTTATCAGCATTCTAATTTTCTTAGTTTTTGCAAAAATATATTTTTTCCCCAAGGAAAAATGAAATTTTGAAAAAACCAAATTATATTTCATTGACTAAACAATGAAGAATAGTCTTAGAAGCCAATCAAATTATATTAGTAATATATGTTATAAAAATTTTTTGTCAGCAATACTGTATATGCGTATAGAGACGCAATAATTATATGTGTATATATATGTGTATAGAGATGCAGTGAAAAATAATTAATCATTTTTTTATATTTTTAACAATAAATTTCAACTAACAAGAGTAAATTCATGAAAACAATAGAATTAAAAATTTAAGAAAAATAATTGAATTTCTTTACTTAAAATATAAATAATTCATTTAAGATATAGTTTTCATAATGATAAGACATTTAAAAGATATAAGACATTTTAAAAGTTGGCTCGTATGTTTTTTTGTTGATATAAAAGTACTTTAGACATTTAAATAAAATAAAATAAATTAAAAATGAACCAATATTCTAGTTAAAAGCACTTGAAATTATATTTAGATTTAATTGCTTTTGTTTACTGTATGATATTATTTAGCACATATTTAAATTTGTCTAAAATAATAATTCATGGTTTTAATTAAAAATTAATAAGCTATTAATATGGCGAAATAGGGGTTAGCACATTAGATCTTAAAGTCTTTTATAGTAACAAAAGTGAAGATAAACTTTAACTCTGCATATTAAAATATGAGGGAATGAAGCATGAAAAGATATCATTGAAGTAATAAAGTAAAATAATGATTAGTATTTGTGCCTTTTTCTAAGGCTGAACTAGATATTAATGCGTTATGTACTTTTTCTTAAGTATTTAGTTCTTTTTCATCGTATAGCTCTGAATTCTAACCAGTATTACACTACTTTTGCTTATAATTGAAATCCTTCTTCAGATATTTTCTGGAAATTTTATTCCAACTCAAAACTAATAATCTCTTGAGAGGTTAGTTAATCAATCACAATTAATGCTAAAGATTAAATCATCAAAATCTAGTTGTTGAATCAAACAATGCATCAAGTCAGACATTATAAATTGTCTTAGCAACACAGGTTACCATTTTCTTGTGTATTGAGTATAGTATAGTATACTAAGCTTAACATGTTTAAATATTTTAGGACAGATATGTTTTATATTTAATATCAATTTTCATGCTTTATATCCTATATCAATTTAATAAACATTGGTAAATTATTAATATTTTAATCAAAGTAATTTTAAACTCCTTTAAGATTTAATATACTGGAAACGAGATCAGCCTTTTAAATTTCAATAATAAAATGTATGGGTTATAATAATTTAATTGGCAGAGGATGGCTGAAAGGAGGAAAAGTAATTGCGATTCTCAGCCTCTGTTTTATGACCCTATGAAAACGGAAGGAGAAAGTCTCGGTAAGAAGTCTGTTTTTTAGTTATCAGCCTTATTAGATAAATCTGCTTCACAGAGATGATTTCGTTGAATTTTAATCAGGACTTCAAATAGATAGAAATAGCATAGCAAAATGGTAAAAGAATAAAACGTATCGAAAGTTTACTAATAATAGATCCCGAATTTGATTAATTGTATAAAGTGTCTTCTTAAGAATAACAATGAAAATATCATTATATACACCGAGTGCCAGAAAAACTTATACAAGTGATGCATGTTTAAACAAAATAGATATGCAATCTATCATGTGAATGTAGTTGGCAGCTATTATCTGAGACAAAAAGTGGCAAAACTATCACATCAATTATTGATGTTAAACTAGCAATTTATCAAAACTTAATTTGACTTTATAATCGCATTTACAAATCAATAATAATCACATATGAGAAATAGAATATATCCTCTACAATAATGAAATTTTGATTTTCACATCGGGACTTTCATGATCATTTCATGAGTTTAAATGAATCTGAAATATCTTGCAAAATGTCATTGCGGCATAGCCTGAAATAGACTTTGAAAGAATGGGATCTTAAAAGACATTAACCTTTCAAAACTTCTTTTGACAGATATGGATTTTTATGCTTGGGTATAAACAAGAGTCAACTGGCATACGTTTAACTGCCATCAATACTATGTACCACTGTTGGCTGCATGGTATAAAGCTTAATGCCTTTATTTGCCCCCCCCCCAACATCACTATTGGACTGTTAATGGCTGTAAATACTGTACTTGATCTAAAGAGTCTAGATTCCAACTGTATCGTGCATATAGGTGAATGAAGGTATGAAGAAAACCTCGTAACTTTATGGCACTTTTATGTCAACAGGAGACTCTTCAAGCTGATGAAACTTCAGTGATGTTTTGTGGTGTTGCAACTGGCATACTATGAAACCCTTGATATATCTAAAAACAAACCTAACTGGTGAGACATTCATAAACATGCTACATGATCACCTTCACCAATTCATTCTCATTGTGCATTTCGATAAATTTGAAACATTCCAAGTAGAAAAATTAGGCCGCATACTATGAAAATTACTTCGGAGTGGATTCAAGGCCGCTCTCTTGATTTTATGCACTTCCGTTGACTTTCGAAATTTTCATACAGGAACATTATGGTGCATATATATCAAGGATGTCTTGCAACGCACCTTTGTGTGAAGATCTCTATCTACAGATTTATTGTTTATTTTATGGTATTAATAGTATGCTTTTTCTGTAGAATACATTTAGACATTAGTAGAGTACATCCATGTCAATTAGTGTCATTTCCATGTACTTGTGAAGAATCTTCTACACTATATTAGTAAGATGTATCAATTTTTCTGGCTCTTAGGTGTATTTTTTAAATATATGTTCTTAAGAAACTATTAATTATTAAATAGGGAAATTTTTTAAAAATTAGGCATCCTAATATTTGATAATTAATGTTGATATATTTTTTGTTTATAAACAAGATTTATTACACATTTCAAATTTTGAAATGCTACGGAAAGTGACTGTGGAATTATTTTATATTCAAAATTTCTTGTTTATTCTTGAAGAATTAGGCATGCTTAAACTTTAAAAAAGCAACATGTCTCGGTTAAATAAACCATGCAAATCTCTTCCTCTAACCATTATTAAAATATACCTCATTCAAGCACTTGAAGTCCAAGATTAAAATTGCTCGTATTAAGCCCTCCATAAATCTTGAGTGCGGGAAGCTGTGGCGTTGAAATTGAGGATGTGACAGAGCCTAATTACGTGATGGATTCGATTTATAGCCTAATTGAACGTCACTTCTAGTAGCAGTCCGGCGAGAGATTTAGGAGTAATGGAAACCATTTCACCAAGTGCAACTATGATGAGTTTGTGATGATGGTACACTAACTAAAAATGAAGAATTTAATTACCCTTGAAGTACAAAAGATAAACAAAATGAGAAGTTTGTTTCTAATGAATTTGTTTGGAAAGTAATAAAAGCTGTAATTAAAAAGTGTGCTGAATTTGCAATTCCCTTTTTTAACTAGCACCTAAAAACTAGAAAAGATATGCAATGGAAGTGATTTTTTCATGATAAATTTCGATAATTCAGAAGTTTTAAAGAATTTTTTAATTAAAATAATTTCAAAGTAAATAAATTGTTCTAAAAAGAATATTTCTGACACCATTTCAGTTTAAAATTTTAGAGTTTACTTTATAAGTAATTATGTATATTATTCTTTATTAGATTTTTTAAAGTAGCAAAAATGTAGCTTTAACTTTTGAAAAATTCTTTCAGAATTTGTTTTTTTGTCTGTAAGTTTTGTGATGTTTTATTATATAAAATATTATTGCTTATATATTTTGAAAATAATGGTAATCTTTTTATTAGTTATTATAGTTACAAAATGTTAAATCATAAATACCATCATCTTGCGAATATTCACTTAGTTACATGACTGGAAAAAATTGGTACATATGTAGCCTAACAGTCACAAATAAATTTTTAATTTAATCTCGGAAGCAATCACAATCGTAAAACCAATCAGATATTTATAGAAATGTTATGGAGAATTTTGTTGAATATATTTCTGAGTGCTTTACATGAAGAGGACGATCAATCATTATAAGATCAGAAGATGACAACATTGAGGTTAATAATTTCACGAATAATTTTGTTTTAAATAAAACCAATAACTTTCTTCCAAAATCTATATGATTGTCATATATATTTATATGTCGTAATGATTTATGTGTCGAAATATATGATGTAATATGTATTTATATGTCGCAGTGATAAAAACCAATTTTTAATCTTAGCAAAAGCATCAAAAATATATTCCTTAACTTCAGTCGGTTTATTTATCGCGCAACTGCCATTTATTGCACATGAGGATTAATTAGATTGGAACCTATAGTTTAAAGTCTTTAACTTTAGAACGAAATAAAAATTTATTTTCTGCTCAAAAAGAGTTGTTATATTTATTTCTGGGTAGGATAAATATTCACGAACATTTTATAAATTCAAAATTCAAGTTTTAATAGCAAACTATCCAAGAAAAAATCATATTTTATCTTTCAATTAACAAAACAAATTTTATATTCTCGAAAATTTTTCTTAATACATAAAAATATGGGAATAAAAATAAGATTTTAATTGAATAGAATGTCTTTAAAATTTCTAGCTATATTGCTGTAAAAAACAATACTATTATTCGAAATCTCAGGCGCTTCATTTTTCCACAGTCAAAAGACTATATTTTTTCAATGTAAACTGCTCAAAACAATTAAAAGGATATTGTAAGTTTTACATAAAATAAAGATATAAACGAAATTTTTTTTGCTGAAAATGGAAGAAGAGAATCACAAATGAAAATTTTTCTGATTTTCAATCTGTGGAGTATGCTAATTTTGAGTTCGACGTCAAAAACGTCACTTCAGTGGCAGTGAATGAAGTCTGACTTTCAACTGAATAAAAGACAATGAATACAAGGATGATCGGTATTCAGTGACTGCTTTGTTTCGATGAGTACGATGTCTCAGCGAAGTCATTTAACCGATTCAGAAGCTTGGAGAGTTGTTGGTAGGTTAGAAGGAGGCCAAATTCAAGCCGGAGTAGTGCCAGCCATTGGAGTGTCACAAAGTGTGATTTACAGGATCTGGAACCGTTTTTTGGAGACTGGAAGTGCAGGCCGAAGACCAGAGCAAGGTCGTAGACTGGCAACAACGCCCAATGAAGATCGTTATTTAGTGTTAACGGCTCAGAGACACCGAAATATGAACGGTACTCTTATCCAACAATACCTTCGCTCGACTACTGACATCACGGTTTCAACTCAGACTGTCCGAAACCGGCTCCATGGTGTAGGTCTGTATGCTCGTCGACCGATGGTATGTGTTAAACAAACATCAAGGCATCGTCGCGACCGCAGGGAGTGGGCAACAGAGCATGTGAACTGGAGGAGAAAAGAATGGAGCAAGGTTATTTTTTCTGACGAGTGGCGTTTTTCTGTTCATCCTGATAATGGCGTATTTTCATCTGGAGGGACCGTGGCAGTAAGAATAATCCAGCGTTCGTGCACGAAAATGTCAGATTTGGCGGTGGGAGAGTGTTGGTGTATGGTGGCTTCTCCATTGACGGGCGCACAGACCTCTATATCATTCAAGATGGACCTCAGACTGGTCGCCGATGTAGGGATGAGATCCTCAGACCTATTGTAGTCCCTTGCGCTGCAGCAATCGGAGATGACTTCATTTTAATGGATGATAACTGCAGGTCACATTGTGCTAACCTGGTGGAGGATTTCCTTTTCAAGGAAGGAATCGTACGAATGGAATGGCCAGCGTGTTCTCCAGACATGAATCCAATAGAGCACCTTTAGGACGCTCTAGGAAGACGAGTTGCTGGCCACCAATCACCCCTACAAACTCTCCAAGAACTGGAAAGAGCTCTTCTGGAAGAGTGGGACAGAATACCCCAACTCGTGATTAATAGCCTCAGTGACTCCATGCCTCAAAGGTGTTCAACATTGCTGGCCGTCCGTGGAAACCATACCCCCTACTGAAAATGACTTCTTTTGAAGACAACACCTTTTCTTATTCTTTTTTCTCATATGCACAAATTGTGTTTTTTTTCTTTTGTACACAAATGGGCAATAAAATGCATTTTTTCTGCCAAAAGTGTGTAGTTTATTCTCATATAACCTACTAAGTCTGTCGACCACGTATAAATCACCTAAAAAGTTTCCCAGCCTTAAGATCCACTTAAAACAGCAATATCCTTTAATTGTTTTGAGCAGTGTATATATTTTCCATGCCTAATATTAAAAGTTGTAAAGAACTACTTTTAAATATGCAAATCAATAAAGCATGCATTTTTCTCGATACCCATCCAAAAAATTTTCTCCTTCTAGAGTTATTTTTTAAATTTTTAGAAATTGTTTACCAGCTGTCGATACGCAACTGGGAAACAAACTGAGCATATCTAATTTTAAACTGAATACTTTCTAAAGAAAGATTGTTGCTTTTCAGATGAGATAGTATAAATAACAGAGTGTGAAACTTTAGAATTTAAAGTTTTCTTTCCTTAAAAAAAATTTTATTAATACATTTCACTCACTTTATACATATTTTTAGCGAGAGAGAGAGAGAGAGAGAAATTGTTTTGTTATTTTGAGTTTTCACTTGCTGACTATTTAAATTGGATTGGCTATTTAAAAAATTAAAAATGCTCTATTCTTACATTCATTGTTCATATATTCATTCTCACATTAATAAGAATCTTTCATATCATGAATTCAGATATGAATAATGAAATAATTAAGCCTTAATTCCAAGAAATTTTAAAATCATTTCAATAAGAGTCTCAGTTCAGAGAAATTCGGATGTCAAAATTATGACGAAATATATTCTAATTTGCTCTATTATTAAGCTCAGTCAATTTTTAAAAATAAAAATTTAATATCTATAACTAAAATAGTCCTCATATTTTACATACTGAAATGGATTGTTATCAAATAAAGATGACCTTTATTTTTATTTATATTCTTCACATTATTTGGTATTTTAATATAGTATTAGTAATTATTACGATATCATCATTTTATTGATATAATCATCATCATAAAATACAAATCAATATTTTCTTTCGGAAAAATGTTTGAAAGCTGTATAAGGTCCCTCGAGTACTTATCTTTTTTTATAAAAATTCCTTATAATGTCAATCATTTGGTAGTAAAATGTATAAACTAAAATTATATATTATTTTGATAAATTTCTTTAGACCATTTTAATTATAATTTATTATACTGAATTGCAGTTGTTTTTTGATTATATGAAAATATTCGCATAATTTATATTCACAATTTCTACTAATTTTAAAGAGTTAATTTTTCCATTTTATTTAAAACAATAAATTAATGTTTCTGTTATATTTATTCAAAAGAAAGATCAGTTATTGGAAACATAATGCACAAATATTTTGAAAGCACACATTTTGTAAAAAATTTACCCTCAAAATTTTATTTATGTTCGCAGATTTTTTCTAGTATTTTCTAATAAATTCTAACCATATGTGAAATCAATTATTTAACTATACAAAAAATTAACCCTTTTCATTTTTTTTGGTGAAATACAATTTATTTACTTTTTATGCTTTACTTCACCATAAATTTGCATTGAACGTTTGGAATTGCTTTCCCAGATAATAATTCTATACGTTGATGTCACTCTGAATAATTATGAAAAGCAGAAAATAACATGTTTTGATTTAAAAAGATAATATGTATTAAACAAAATTTAATTGTAAAATGTTAAAATTGCAGGTTGAAATGGCACCTAAAAATTTAATGGAGTGAATATTGACTGTCGGTGCTAGGTTGAGATTACAACTTAAACTCTGTTGTTTCTGAAAAACTTTCAAAAATGCATGAAAAAGATATTTTTCTCTCCTTTATCTACGGTAATGGTCTAGTATTGAAAATCAAACTTTGATTCAAATTGCCAGCATTAATTTCTAAAGTCGCAGTATAAAAACGATTTTAAATATTTGCTAATACTCAGAACTCAGATACTAATGCACACTTAAATGTGATTATTAGACTATGCGAACTTTTTGTGAAGTTGGAGTAATGAGGATTTTTTGATTCTGTTAAAGGAATATTATATATATATATATATATATATATATATATATATATATATATATATATATATATATATATATATATATATATATATATATATATATATATATATATATATATATATATATAATATATATATATATATATATATATATTAGGATTTATCATGTTGGTACCATTTATAATTAATTCTAATTATTTAAAATTAGTTTGAATTCGTTATGTCATAATATACTGAAAAATAGATGAACAACTCCATAAGTTTAACACACAGTTTACAGGATAAATATTAAATATTTTTGAGCTATAATACTGCAATATTTTCGTGTTTTTCAAAAAAAATTATAATTTAAAAATTATTCATGTATTAAATGCATCAAATTGAATTTTGGAGATACTCTGCTACCCAAAACTTTTTTAGTTTTATTTATAGTTTTTATTAATAGCGCAAATAAAATTAAAATTATTATTATTATTTATAAACAAAGTATTGCTTAATGCATTTAAGTATTGCTGAATTAAAAATGTTCTCACAAAATAAAATTGATTTTTACATTTAATTTCTACACATGTCACCAAGAGATGTTCATTCGCCTGAAGGATATTGTTCATTTAAAATATTTTTCAAAATAAATTTATCACAAGTGAATTTTTCATTAGAAAACACCCTTAAGTTAGGCATTGAAATACTTGGGCAGTAATAAGGAAAGAAATATAAATATTCTCAGAATTAATATTTTGATACTTTTACGTTTTTCTTTAAGTATAAATATAGTTTCTAAGCGATAAAAATTTCAATATTTCAGTGAAACTTTTATCCTTTTCCAAATCCAATTTATAACTAAATTATTTGCTTCAGTAATTTTAAAGGAGGGAAATGAATTTAAGAAGTTTATAATGTTGAAAACAATTCTCAAATCTGGAATTTATAAAGATATTTGAGAAAAAGTTAGTAAATTCTTGAATCCATTTAAAGGGAATGGACTGTAAAATAAAGTGTAGTTTTAATTGTTAAAATGAAAAATCTTGCAGACTGAAAAATTATATTTCTTTTAATAATTAACAATTTATTCTAGGTGTGGGAATTAGTTTTAGTGAATTGTATGTGACAGCTACTCTTTACAGATCAGAATTGGTACTTAATTTTTAAGAGTTATCCCATTTATACAAATTCAGCGAAAACGAAGCTAAATGAAAAATCGTTAGTCGAGTGAATAATTCATTACTTAATTTTTAATAATCAGCGATATTTTTCTACTGCTGTGTGAAAAGGGGAAAAATACCATAAATATTATGTTGAAAGAAAACAATAAAGTAAAATGTTTTGAATACTATTTCCAACTTAAATAATTCATATTTAAAAAATTTAATTAATTAGAACAGTGATTAAATTCTGAAATATTGCTTTCTCTAATGAATGAGTATTTAAGTCAAAGATACACATTATTGTCTAATCACAAAACTACCTGTTTCACGAGGTAAATATTAAATTATAATGGATAGGATGCATATTTCATTAAATAATAGAATTATTCAATATAACATTCTTGTTTTACAGAAATGTATTAAGAATTGATGATAATGCAATTAATGAGTTAGAAAGACACACATTTTGAAAGTATTCTTTCTAAAATAAATTCTGACATTAAAGGAAACAAAATCTTTGATAGCAAAATTTCTTCCAAAAATGATACATGATGAAATTAAAAAAGGATGAGAATATTAAGCGTATTTAATTTCGGTTGACGATTTATTTTATTTTTTTTAAAATTAAACTATTGTGCAACAATTTTGCGTTTCTGAATAATAGTACGAAATTATAAGTATGTTACACTCAGAATTAGTTATATCAAATACTTACGAGAAAAGATGTCCCTTAGAGCCTATACTTCTAGAAAATGCTTCATTCTGTGTCAACAAACGCATTTTAACCTTTTTTCTTAAAAAAAATTAAAATTATTCTTTTTTTATCAAAGCCAAAGAATATGAATTGAGAGAAATATAAATCAAGTAAAAAAATTTTGTTTCTCTTGAGATCCTGAATAAATTAATTGAGTACTTAGAGAGTATATTCTCATAATTGCTACAAAAAGTTTCATTTATTATTTGTGAAAAAACTGCTTTTAAGTGTAGTAATTAGGAAATATTTGAAAGGATTCGAATGGTTTGAATTAATAATATTTAGAGAAATGATAACCTAATTTCTTACATAAAATAATTCTGCGTGAAATATTATTTTTATCAAGCAATAATTTTAAATTGCTTTTCAAATTAAAAACATTTTTGATTCTGTGAATCCTTAAATTTATTTTCCTGTTATGGTAAGTGTTTCCAAATTTTAATGATATGATTAGTAATAAATATTTAACATATAATAATTTCCTACCGATTTTTAATGGAAATAATCATTTTCGAAAAAATATCAGAATATTATGATATATTTATGTTCTCTCAGACTTTGTACTGGTATGCAGTAAATGTTGCTTAACAATATCATATTAAATTTTTTTCTCGTGAGACTGCATTTAAAAATAAAGTTTTTATACAATCTCATTAACAAAAGCTCTCATTTTATATTTTTATATTTTAAACTGACAGTTTATCCTATGTGACCAAAATTTCCATATATACATATATATATCGGTTTATATAAGAATTTATCAAATGGAATAAGATTTAGCTGATCATTTTACTGCAAATCACAAATTTTAACTATAAATACTGGAGTAGTTTATTATACATAACATTA
The DNA here is from genome assembly GCA_037975125.1 of Latrodectus hesperus. Taxonomy (NCBI): domain Eukaryota; kingdom Metazoa; phylum Arthropoda; class Arachnida; order Araneae; family Theridiidae; genus Latrodectus; species Latrodectus hesperus. The sequence continues at coordinate 12,513,859 of CM075854.1, read as the reverse complement.
ATAAAATGCTGAAAATATTAATGAGTAAAAACTTGGAAATATTTCTAAATTTCAAATGTTTGTTCAATACTTTATTTTTAAATAAGAAAAGTGAGGATTATTGCATTTTATATCAATTATTGTAAAGAAGAAGAAAAACCTTAAGATGCAATCGGATATAAGTAATTGCTGTACACAACAAACATATTAATACTGTTAAGCATTGCTATAACTTCACAGCCGTACAGTAAAATTTAGCAGTATTTAGTACTACACACTAATAAATAAAAAAATCTAAGTTACTAAAAAGTCAAAAAAATCTACTTAATAAGTATTTTTACAAGGCTATGAGGAAAAATAATATGAATTTGATAAGTTTTACTCTTTTTGAATAATGTTACCAATTTTTAAACTTTTCAGAAACTATTAAATGAATTTTAACGTAAGAGTTTGTAAAATTAAGAACAATTCATAAAAACTTTGACCTTTTTAAAATGTACTTATTTGAAATAAAAAAATAAATATGAATTGCATAAAATATTAAAGTAATTTGATTGAATAATATTTATTCTGATTTAAATTACCATTCTCTGAAAAATAAATTAAATGTTTCTGCTAAAACTTTATATAAAAATATGAAATATTTCTGGCATGTTTATAGTCAATGTTTACATTTTGTTCTGAAATATGTCAAATTTAATTATTCAGTAATTTAACACATATTTTCAATATTTATGTTTCAAAACTACTCAAAAGTATTATTTATTAAAAATTTGAGAACCATTTTCATGTCTTATTTATTTAAAAATATTCAAGGAATGCAAATTTAGGCTGTTTCAAAATATATTAGTGCAGATTTTATGATGAAATTCCCAAAAATATGATATCTATAATCTCATGCTTGGGTGTATAATAATTTTACTCAAACTTCTAATAAATCTAAATTTTCAAGAAGCTTTTATCACAAAAATCCTTAAACTTTTTCCTATGAGTTCCTTAGTGTTGTGTTAAATTGGAGTCTTTTGATAGAAATCGCTCATCTTAGTTAATGATATGTTTCAGACATGAAAAAAAAAGCTATCTGATATAAAATGAGAATAATATAATATAAGCATATAAAATAAGAATAATTTATTTATTTTCTCTACACAGCAGTTTTATTGTTTCATATGTTAATTTGAGAAGCCTGTTTTTTAGTGTAGAACTTGTTATTCTACACTAAAGGATAATTCTTTATGTGTTATACATGAATATAATATATATATCCGTCAAATTATGATATTTTCAAAGTAATTTACTGAATTATTTATCCACATAGTTAGAGGTTATTTCAATGGTGTTTCAATGTTTTTACTCTTGACAAATATTTTCTGCTTCATTTTACTTAAGTGTAATTTTCAAATCTCAAATAATATTAATAAAGTTGACATTTGTTGCGTAAAGCCTACCTTAAGTGTTTAAAATAGTCATAGCGTTAATAAAATGATTTTTGAGTGATTATTTTACTAAATTATGTAGTTTTATTTATTTTATTATAATTTTTTATATCATAAAATTTAGATTTATATATTACTAATAAAATGATAGCTCATTTGAAAAGTGGTCCGTAAACTATCAAGTATTTTCATTTAGGACCAAAATTTTACTATAAATTTCAAAATGAAATGAAAATTATTATTCAAATCTTCAATTTCATACAAAATATTTAATATTAATCGAGATAGTTTTAAAGGAAAGTGTGTGTGTGTGTGTGTGTGTGTGAGAGAGAGAGAGAGAGAGAGAAAGACTTTCCAAAACATAAAATTCTACTAGTCTTCCTTCAAAAAATTTGACAGGGAATGAATTTCGATTCTTTGTCCGTTTTGAATAATGATGTGAGTTTGAGTTAAGTAAGAAAGCTTCGATTTCAGTTTTAAACCTTCTAGAAGTTTTTAAAGAAATTTAATATCGCGGGAAAGTATATTCTTTATTGTTTGAAACTTCGATAAAAGAATTTGTGGCCTTTTTTGCATTTAAATTTATATTACTCTACTCTTGAATAAAATTTAATTTTTAAAATTCTTTTCTTTCAAATAGTACCAAAATCTTAAAATATCCTTAAACTTACTTGATAGAGAAAACAATTTTGTAGAATATATATATGGACTTTTTAAAAATATATGCATAAAAATGAATTTTGTAATTTAATTTAAAACAAAAATTTAATTTCTACGTAGCTAAATACAGTTTGAAAGCAACATCATAAGAACTTTTTACTTGAGTAAATGTTTTATTGTTACTTACTTTATGTGCATCATGCCTAAGCCGTATGAAGTTTTTAAATAATCAATTGGTTGATTTCTTACTTGTAATGCTTTATTGCAAAGCTTACACATTTAAATTACTCATTTAAAAATTTTTATGATTATCACTTTTATTTTTTGTAATTTGATGAATGTTTTAAGCACGTAAGCTGCATTTTATATGAATAAAGTGTTATTATATTTATTTTGTCAGATATAATGAACATCTTACAATGATTTGAGAAGCATTTTAAGATTTATATTGTTATAGTTCACCTTGGAATATATATATATATATATATATATATATATATATATATATATATATATATATATATATATATATATATATATATATATATATATATAATTTTATATGAGGAACACCATGGTTGAAGATAGTAATATTACTCATGTATGAAGTCATATGATAATTAACGTACATATGATAATTTGAATTCCCTACATTTGTACAAACATTCTCTGTTTATTTTAAGAGAAATTATGTCTAAATTATATGTAATTATATCTGTAACCATACCAGCGAAAATTTAACAGCAAGTTTCAGATTAAAATGTTATGTCACTATACCCAAAGATTACTCTCCAATATAATGCCAAATAAATAAATGATTTTTGCTGTGATATAGCAATTGTCTACTCTATTGCCATAATTAAAACACAGTTATAAAAACCATAATATCACATGGACTTATAAACGGATACCAAAAATTGAGTGAAAATATAAAATACAATATATTCTATTTTTTTTATAAAGTTATCACTTAAAATGAGGTATTATTCCTTAAACATATTTTTGACATTAATGGAAATATTTCAACTTTTTTCTGTGGCTAGTAACATAAATTTTTTAAGTGTTTGTTTAACACATTATAATGATAAATGACTGCATATCTTGTAAATGCTTTTACTTGTGACTGTAAAATGTACGAAAGAGAGATAATTAAAATTTATTGATTAAAAATAAATATGCAAAAATATTATGAAGTCTATAGCTTGTTAGGCACTTCAAGGAAATAACAGTAATTAAAAGTAGGATTTATAAAATGCTGAGAAATTAAGTAGGCAACTAATTTATTAATTTTAACTGTAGTTTCACCATAAAATTAACAGAATTTTTTTAATATTAAAGGGAAAATGTAATAGAAGTAATCAATAAAATGTTTGCAAGAAAAGCAACAGAAAAATTTAAAGAAAATATTAAATAAAACACTTAATACAAAACATATATATTTTCAGAATAATGCGTTAACAATTCTGTAATAAATTAGATGCTATAGAATACAATTTAATTATATTCTTTTGTACACAATTCGTACTACTTTTTACTGCTTGTTTGTAAATCATTTTTTTAATAGAAAATAATCTAAACCGCATTAAAATTATGACTTCTAAATTCAGATATTTATATGTCTAGAATATAACTTAATTTTCATAAATATAGGAAAAAAATGAAATTTTGTCAATATCTCTTTGAAATATGAAAATTTTGATAAACTTTAATATTTTGCATTATTGTTGTAAGTTAAAATTAAATTTATGAGGAAAACTAAATTAGTTTCCGATTCAAAAATTACGGAAAACCTATATCGTAACTAAATGTGTAATGTAATTTCTATTTTTTAAGATGTATCATTATTTTATTATTAACTATTAAATACAAACACCCTAACCAACAAGGGTAGCTTGGTCTCTTATTGCAGATGTTTTATTTAATGTAGCTTGAGATGTATCAATCATTTAACCCCAGTAATTGTCACTTTTGACTTTATTATAATCCATATGATATAAGAACGTATTGCTTCAAAAAGATCCATTAATGTTTCTTTCTACAAGCAATTGCACATTAAGCAGGACCGCACATTCTAAATAGCAATTTTAATCGTATACGCGCATAGTATCTTCATATAAGACGTTTTACCTAATTTTCTGGCTGTTGTTTCTCTAAATCTTTGGATGTGGTTCCAACAATAAAGCTCCAACTTCAACAGCAGCCTCAGGAATCAACTAAATTCTATATATGGACTGCACTGTATAGGATAGGGGTCCTTGATTTCTAACCCTTAGGCTCTTCTGATTTGCCATGCTCGTATTTCTTCTTTTGGGCTGACAATAGGAGTATGGAAGGAATTTCAATAACATCCAAAGAAGATATAGTTGCCCGATTGTCTGTTGCTGCTGGAAATGTGCATAGTACTTTTGATATTTTTACTAATGTATACTAATCCATGAACTACTAATTTGGGTCTTATATAGTTGTTATTAGTGGCTACTTAGGAAACAACTTAATTGATTAATAAATTGATTGACAACAAAATGATTGCTAAATAAACTGTGGCTTTATTTTGTTTTCATTTGTTCTTTCTACACAATTATTTTTTATGTTATCTTGTGTGTTAACACTTCTCCACTTCATTTCCATACTTGCGTTACTATATGAGATATGTATATATGTACACTGCTTTTGCTATCATGTTTATATTATCTTGTATATTATTATTTAAAAAATCGTGTAAACATTAGATAAACTATTAATATTAAAATTTTTCACAAATATTTTTTTTAACATTTTAAGTAATTTAAAACTCTAAGTTCATAAGGGTTTGCATTTCGGGTATCCAATTTACATTGGAAAAATCAAGTAAAAATTTCACAGTATGGCTCCTGATAATACGCTGTATTCGTTTAGGGTCCTTTGCAACTGCGAATGAAAATTTACACTATTGTCAGAAACTGTACTACCAATCTAACGACTTTAAATGTGCTTACTTGAGTAAGATGTATGAAAGTTATTGATCGCACGCGCGAACTAAGTTACCAGCAATTATATTTTATTTATATAAAATAAAAGCCAGATGTCTCAATAAAAACATTGCTCTTTCAACTTGTATCAAATTATTTCAGGTTACAAGTAATGTAGGATAACTACTCACAGTCATTTTAACCCCATGTAACACCCAACCAAAGAATTTAAGAACTCAACTAAGGAATTTCTAGGAAACAGCTAATCCTCACACTGTTCTTAATTAAGATAGAGTCATGCTTTAGAAGTCTATAAAATTGGTTTCTTCTTCTAAATATCAATTTTTTGGAATATTGTAAATTATTTATATAATTATTAGCTATTAGGATTATCATATAAAAGGTGAACTTCTTTTTATTCTTAGAATAAGAATAATTGTAATCATTTTCGAAGATGGTACATCAGAAATCTTGCAGATTTTACATTTTGAGAAAATAGTTATTCTCTGATATTTGATAATATAGTATCCTATCTTTATAATAGTAAATAACTGAATGGTATGTTGCACTTACTCTATAATTAAAAGATTTTACTGAATTCTGATATTTTCAATGTTTAGCTCATTCTTTCAATACAAAATATTATGGCACCCTTTTTCCCCTTGAAAACTTCTGCTTTCATACAGATAACATGTCTTTTAACTAGTATAATCTTAGTGATTTTCGTTTTTGATTTCCAAATTTACTTAATATTTCTCAGCAAAATGTTTGCATTGGTCATAGTAAATAAAAAAGAATAATTGCAACGATACAGATTAAGAACTACAGAATAATAAGATCTGTCACAAGAATCATAGTCTAGGAGACAGTTAATGGTTAGTGGTCGGATTTCATTTCACAGTTCATGGTTGCGATATTAAACTTTGTTGTGGACGTTTGCAGTACTGCAGAGTAATCTTCAGACAATTTTTGGTGTGCAAAAAGGATAGGTGAGTAAAAAAGTATTAATCTGAACGATGAATTCCAAATTATAATAAGAATATATCTCAATATTCCTTTCGATTCTACAAACATGTATCAAAATTTTGCATTTTTCTAGATACTAATATTAATATTAAAAAAAAATAAGCATATAACTTTTTTCCTTTTCGAAATCTTATGACCTTGGAATTTTAACATTTCTCACATATCTGTGTACAAAAATCATCCTTTACATTTCAAAGAAAACAGAAATATTTCTTTCCTGTGGCACATTGAGTACAAACAAAATTATACATTCAAAATTATAAGTTTGTTAATGGAATAATAATATTTATTTCAAATTTCTTTATAATTAAAATCACTACAAATTGTTTATGCATTGATCAACACTTTGTTTTTACGTAATTTTTATCTGTACGTATTCAAAATTTGCTTAAAAGATTTAAATTTTGATTAATATTTCTTTCTTTCTTTAAGAATGCATTTCAATAGTTTCGTTACATTTCATCATACCATTATACTAATACTTATTTCTATTGTGAAAACTAAAATTAATTATCAAGCAATCACTATAATTTTAATTCTTAGGTATATTTTCAATGTAATATCTTTATATGAAACTGTATCATATATCAAAGAATGTTCTTCTGTCAAAATCTTTGATAAAAAATCAAATACTATGATTTAATGGGATTTAATTATGTTAGAGGTTGTTAAGAAACATTTTTTATTATGTATACTGTGAATGGATAAATAAATTGAAAATTTTATGGTATTCCTTTCAATTTTATCACTCATTTTATGTTATTAAATGCATTTTGATAAATATATTTAAAAACATATAAAATTTACAAAAAATATAATTAAAATATTTTTAGAGATACTAACCGAGGGTTTACACATTTGAAATTAAATGCAATTGCACTAGAATTTCATTTAAATTTTGCAGAAAATTAAAATACAAGACACCTCTTTCTGCAATACCAAATTTCTTACATTTCAAACGATGCAATAAAACAACTGTAACGTAATGATGAAGCTCTTCAAATCGTTGTTCATCGCCTCTACTTCTCATTACATTACTAAGTCCGAAATACTATTTTCACGTGACATCCGAAAGTAATTCATCATCAACATCGAATGACTCCACTACCTTTTCTCTCGCCGATTCTTTCAGCTTCCTGTTCTAAAGGAACTACCTCATATTTTAGCTATCATTCTTCTTTCCCTCGCTCTCCTTGTTGCCTATCGCGTTCCATCCAATTTTGTTCTCCATCTAGATTTCTTTGTAGTCCGTCCAATACGTCTGTCAAAACCAAAAGTAAATTTAATACCTTGTTATTATAAAGAACTAGTGGGTAATTGTATATTAGCTATGTGTGTTGATTCTGTAAATTTGAAACAATATTGCTTAGCGTAAATATAGTTGTGTCTCAACTGAGGTAAATGTATTGTAGTAAACTGAAAAAATTATATAGGCTTTAATTTCTGGCAATAACTAATAAATTGTTGCTGCGTTTTCATAAAAAGTAGATGATTTTTATATATTTTTTATATTTGTTCCCTTGTTTTTTAACAATTAAGAGCCGCAATTTGTTTGACAAAAGTAAAATTATTGCATAATTGGATGTTATCAGACACTACTTTGATATATTTGAAAACAATTGTGTCATTAAAAATTATGCACATAATAGCCTCATTATAATATCTACTGGAGACAATAACAATTATCAATTATGTATAATAGCCTGATAAAACGGAAATGTCATGATTTATTTATTCAGCAGTGGTTCATAATTGTGAGATATTTTCTTCAGCTTCATTTTATGATACATTAAAGGCAATAACCGTTATATGTAATTCTATCTTAATACAAGTTAACAAGACATAAATACTGATTTCCAATAAGTGTAATCATATTTTATAAAAGCTAATCATGTGATTGATAAGTGTCAGCTTAAACAAACATTTTGAAATATTAACATATATTAGAGAAAATATGATTGAATTTTTTAAAGTTAAATGTTTCACTAAAGAGCATTTTATTTCTTATGTCAAATATGTGTATATTTATACTGAATGTGAAAGATATTAATTATCTTTATAATAAATAGTATTACTTCAAATTTTATAAAACAAAAATTATTCACATTAAATTTTTTTCGTAATTTACAATAATTTTCAGAGAAGATTTGCTAAGATGCTTTTTCATTTTAAAGGCTTATTTTAAATTTTTTGTATTTACTTTAATTTTGTATTTACAATTTTGACAAATGAATGGATCATTTATTTATAAAATATTATTAAAGCAGTTTTTATCAATAAATCTCCACTTTTACAAGTACTGAAATATTTCGGAGAACAACTCAGATAGTTTGATATTAAAAGAAAGACTTCATCTCTCTCCATGATAAGTTTCATATCTCGCTTGATTCTTACCATAAAGTATAATAATATATAATATTCTTAATATAATTCGTGGCAATTTGTTTGGAATATGCATTGTAACATTTTTGTATAGTTAATTGGATACATTGTAAATATACTTTGTATGGCTTGCTTTATCATTGTAATAAATAGAAAAATAATTTAATGCCCAAAAGAAAATTTCAAATATAAAAGAATTAATTTTCCTGGCATTAGCCATGACCAAGAAATAATTCGATGTAGTAATGTGGATGCAATATAATATATGTGATGTTAGTTTTCACGAAGGGCAAGATTTCATAGAATTTTCGTATCTTAAAAGATTGCCGAAGTTTATTACAAGCTTTTGTACTTCCAGAGTATAATAAAAATATATCTTGTGCCATATTTATATTATCTGACAAGAACAATTATTCTGTAATGAAAGTGGATGTGAAATATGTTTTAATGTTATTTCTGTAGAGTTTATAGTTTTCCCTAACTTACTACATATGAATACGATACAACATTCCTTCAAGATATATAATATATGGAAATACAGAAAATGTTATGATGCAATTAAGTTGCCTTTTATTGCATTTGCTATTTCGAATAAATTTTAAAAATTGCTTAAAAAGTACTATCACGAAATTAAATTGTCGTATTTTCAAAAGGACTTTTTTTGTGTATCCAGTGTTAAGTATACTAAATTTGATTAAAATAAATGGTTACTTAAATTAAAATCTTATTTTTAAAAAATTCATTTCATCTGAAGGTAAAAGCTACTTATTGAGTACCACGATTTTTAACATTTTCAGTTATATTATAAGTAACTTCTTATTCATAAAAATACCATAATCAGCTTGTGAAAGCACTTCCATTTTGGGGAGTGTCAAACAAAAATGCCCTTTCCTATAACTACCATCACAAAAGCGTGACAAATTGGGTTTGGTCTGGTTAAAAATAACTTCTTCGAAAATTCCGCATTTGACTCTTGATTGAGACACCCTCATACTAGATGAGGGAAAGAAATGTTTGTGCCTGATGATTACTTATTTAAATCCTAACTCATCCCGTGATGTTTCAATGCCACTTTTGCCACCTAACTTTATTGATCAGACGTTGTTCTTTTATGTTTCTAAAAATAATCGAGATTCTCTAACTGATGGGAAGAAAAAGCCTTTCTTAGTCTTTCACTTTTTCATCCTCGAATGATTCTCTGGAAGAAAAGTCTAAGAAGACTGCTTTTTCATGGGTCGTTTCTAAACTTCCCCCGGAGTAAATCGATTTTCCACCTCTTTGTAAAGGAAAAGCGCACATTTTGGCCACAAAAGACTCCCTTGGGATAGATCCCGTCTTTTTAAGCTAGAAGAATTATTATTATTTTTGAAAAAAATATCCCCTCCTAAATAAATTTTAAGAATTTTGATTTTTGTAAAATTTTGGTGTAAGCAAACAGTTTCCTGGAAATACTTGTTTCTCCGAAATTTAATTTCAAAAATGTCAAAAAAAAGAGATTATATAAGAGTATAATTCTCTTAAATTAAATAAATTAAAAATATTTTTCAGTACTCCATTTCAAAATGAGATAAACCTTTTTAAAATGTGTTCTATTATAATTCCATAAAAACACCATTTTCTGAAAATAACAGTTTATGAATTAATTTTTTGTAATTAAATAGGTATTCTTTTCTTTCTAAAATAAAATTATTATCAAAATATATTGGTTTCTTGTATTTTTGACAAAAGTCTGCTACATATGTAATACTTATGTTTAGAATGTGTTCAGATATCTGTATGATTGTGCTTACCAGTTTCAGATAGACTCATCAAATGCTTTCATATAATTCCATAATGATGCAAGAAATTAATATACATATCTTTTGTAAAAAAATGATGAACTGTAACTTTGCTGCAATTTATTTTTTTTCTATGACTACCAACAATTTTTTTTAATTTCTGAGAAAACAAAATTTACATCATTCTTCAAAATACAGTGACAAACCATGTAAACAGCATGGAATTTCTATGATTTATTGCTATTGGAAACAGACAATCAATAATTTATTTTACTTTAAGAATATTGAAATACAGAAATATTTATGCTAAAATAATTTTTAGTCACATTCGCAATCAAATAAAAAATTAGGAAGTATAATTGATATTAATCTAGGTTGAACTTCAAAACACATGCCAAACTGAAGAATGTTTAATATATGACAGTAAACTCAGGAAGTACTTTTTCCATTGTATTTTGCCGAAAAATATTTTGCTGCATCATTATCAACATCTAGAAAAACGGTTTTATCTGTAATTAAAACATCATTAATCATCTCCTATCTCTAGACAAAAACCATCATTACTGCTACGAATTCACTGAAACTCATTAGATTCGTGTGTTGCTTCAGGATATTCCAAAAACGTTTATAGATGATTTCATTTTCATACGAAGAAAAATTATTTCATGAATTGAATATTTCTATCATACAAGACTTTTAGAAGAAATTAATGTGTTAATTGATAATGTAAAAAATAATAAAAATAATATATCTATGCATATTCATGCGTACACATGCAAGTATAATTTAAACATATGCTAGTAGTTTAAAATAAATTTATACTAGGGGTTGTATGGCAAGTAATTTAAAACAGGTTTTATTGATAATGACGGTTTTTCTTAGATAAAGAGTTAAAATTAAATTCTTAGTTTTTTAAGTCCTCTGAATTCTTATGTTAAACTGTGTGCATATATGTATTTTGTAATATAAATTGTATAAACATTGTTATATTGAGTATTTACTCAAGCTAAAAATATGGATAGTTTTTAATCATACATTTACTTAGGTTTCAATGGAAGATTAAAAAAATATTACTAACATGATTGAAATATGAAATATGCTATTTCAGAAATGCTTCTGTAAAACATTTTGGACTTTATTTCTGAATCAAAAAGTGCATGAATTAAAATAATGTGATATTTCAATATTAAACACAAAATGAAACTTATGAAAAATTTTAATTCCAATTTATTATCCACTCTGGCTTTCATCCACAAGGCTTTCATTATTCAAATGAAAGCCTTGTTATCTGTAGGATGTAAATGTAGGTAAAGTTTTGAATAAACGAATGTTTTCATTTATGATAATTTTTTTTGGCTTCATGGGATTTTCCACTAACACAACACATACTCTTTATTTAAAATTGCTTCCTAAATTAATTATAGCTCCCAACATTTAATTAATGAGAGTACTTTAACATGTAATTTTTTATGTTCTAAAACATTAACTCTGCTTCAAAGAAAAGTTAATTTTATTTTTTGTATGAATTTTTCTGCTTTAGATAAGATATCTTGCATTAGCAGCAATAAATATAAATTTATATTAAAGAAACTATCTCAAATAAGGAAGCATACTTAAGCTGATATTTTTTTACAAATTTTTAATTTATAGTATTTTTTTGAATTACAGTGAATTACTTGATCTATCATAATTATTTTAATGCATATTTAAAAACATTAAATAAAAACAAAAGATCTTATATAGATTAATTAAACGAAGGAAATGTTATTTGAAGTTTTTATTGGTTAAGTGATATTTATCTACATATAGCATGTATAAACTCAAATCTAAAATAAATTTTTTGATGAAAAGCTTAGTTCAATTACCTAATTCCACAATTAAAGTTTTGCATTCAAAAAGGGAAAATCAGAAAATGCTTCTGAACAAATCACTATTTAGTATTTCTAAATTAAAAGAAAAGTTTTTTTAATATTGTTTTAAAAATCTAAAGATGAATTCAAAAATTATTGCAATGTTTTCATGACTAAAATTCCAATAAGTTAATATGCATAATTTCATTGGCTTAATGGAACTGAAAAATGAGTTTGTTGATATTAAATCAGCAAAATTTATCCCTGATTGCAAGGTAAATTTTTTTTAATATAGTTTTATGAATACATCAGTTTTTTTACTTTCTATTTAGTTTTTAATTTAAAAAAATAGGATAAAACTGGCATTCATATCATATACAATCATACATAAAAATTTCATGTTTGAAAATCAAATCCCAACTCCTTATTTAGAGATTATTAGCCATGAATGCAAGTAAATTGGTTAACTAGGAAATATAACAAGATGCTCACAAAATTTTAAAGTACTGACAAAATTAAAAGTTTTAATAATTTTCAATTTTGTTGATTTTTTAAGTTATTCTTAGCAGAATGTTTTTATAAGCCGAATATACTCCACGTGAATAAAGAGCTATAATCAGATTCTAAAATACACATTAAATAAAAAATGATAATAATTTAAAAATGAAAAAAATTTATTTAAAATGTACTTTTTCAGATAATTTCATCAGTTTAGGGAAATATTTCCCAGGATTCATTTGAATTCTAATCTTTTCGTGTCCTTTAATTCTGAAACTTACCTAAAATTTTTAACATAAAAATGTGATCTGTGACTCATTGTTCAGTAAAATATGAAGAGTATTAGCTGAAAATTTATTCTGTTTTCTTACGCTGTCAAAATAGAATAATTTTTTATCTGAATATATTTAAACTAATTTTACATTATTTATTTCATAATAATACATCATTTTTCATACGATTTATTAACGTTTTATTTAAATGCTTAAGAAAAAATTTTATGGTGGTTTTAAAACATAAAAAAAAATAGTTAAGAACTGCCATTAAAAATTAATCTGAATTTTGTGGTAAGTTATTTTAGGATTAATATCTCATTCTTTGTAACTTTTCTTAAAACGTATTTTATTCTTATTGTTTGATGACACTACTTGTTCAGTTTGTGATTAATATCTTTAAATTAATTATTCAGGGAACAACTTGGAATTTTTAAGGTACTCTTAGTTTTCAGGATGTTTGAATTTACAGGATGTATAATTGAGGGTAACTCATGAAACATATGAACATACGTGTTCTACTAAAATTATATTCTTTAAATTTAATTTGAGAAATAAATAACATTGTTGGTTCATTAAAGAAAATTTAAATTCATTTTTACTAAAAAATTTAAATTATTATAATTTGTGCTATTTATTAAACCGTTGTTTCATAAAGACTCTGAAAAGAATACTATGCTAAATTTTTTTATATAAATTACTCCTTATAAATATATTTTATTTGATATCTTATAAGGTAGCATCAAATCTGTCATAAAAGAAAACAAATTTAAAGTGGAATACAAATAAACACAAATAAATATAATAATAGAATAAATAAGTTTGGAAAAATGTTAATTATAATTATGTATCAATTCTATACTGAAAACATTATAACAGCGCAAAAGAAGCTTTCGTCAGATAAACATTGGTTTCATAAGAAACAAAATTTGTAAAAACTGGATTTTAAAAAAATTTAGAGAGCTACGCACAATTTTATTGAATTTTAAACAGAAACTTATTTATATTTTTGAAGGATATTAATTTTTATCGTCCATAAGCTTAACGTTTCTTTAATAAAATTCTTTAAACTTTAATGTTGCATGATTAATTATAGGTTAAGTGGGATGAATAATTTCAATGAATTTAAAGTCCTCTATTATAAGAATATAATAATGTTTAAAATTAAACTAAAAAGATAAATATGAAAAATACATTTAATACAGTTATTTTTATTAAACAAAAATATACATAGTTACCTGTCAGGTTTTTTAAGTAAGTTCATTTACATGGACTGACTATATCAGCCACATTCTCAAAACCAAAAATATTAGACAAATAAATATTAATTTCTTAAGTATCTCGTCCGAATGGTTTACATTAATTCTTATAACAAGGGAAAAGAAAGCAATCTACAGATGCAGAATTTTATATTTATTTTGAACTTAGAATTGCATTTATATCTTTTTCAAAGTTTATATTGTTGAGTAACCACTTCAAAAGATGAGTGAGTAATAGAATTATTCTGTATTAAAAACAACTTTATAATTCCTTTTCTAAATATTACTATAGTAAATCTTTTAACCTTTTATGGAATATAGCAAGTAGATTTTCTTTTAATATAATATTTTCAAAATTATTTTACTGATTTAAAATTGCCCTTTTAAATTTACCGTTACATATTTTTTCTTTATAAGGATAATAAATACTTAATAAATATTAATAAACTATTTATTAAATAATTGTGAGGATAATAAATGCAATAAAAATAAATATCTTTAAAATAAGAAAAACATTCATATTTTTATACTGAAATTAAAGTTGCAAAGATGTTTCATTTACATATTTAGATGTTTTTAGTTTTAGTAAAAATAAAATTTGTATCAAAGAAAAAGCGAGGCTCAACGTCTACAGAAAGAGTTAGTACTATTTAATGATTTTTAATACTTTTGAAACTTTCATGTTTAAACTTTAACGTGCAATGAATTGCTTGGATTCATGTAATTTAAGAGTTAAAGCTTAAGAAATCTCACACGTAAAATGTGTGAAATTAAAAGAGGAAAAAGAACGAAATAATGACTACCATAGGAAAATTATAATAATCCTATGATAGCTGACTACGCATATGAAAACTGTGTAGCTTTTACTTTTAAAAATTAGTGAATCCCTTTTCTATGGCTTCATTGAGCTTGTTTAATGCCTGCTTTCCTCCGCTTAACTCGGGCAAAAGCGCAAATCAGTGAAATTTGCCACTTATTCTTATTCCCATTTTTAACTGTACATAGAGCTGATGTTTTGCAGCTACATCAGACAGTGTAAGTTATCTCAGTTCTTGCATGTGTGTGTGAATATATATAAACTTGCTGATATGTTTGTTGATTTGATATCTATATTTATTCAAGAAATTAAATTTGTTCAAATTATCACCATTAATGTACTTAAAGAATATAAAAAGGAATTATTTAAGTTTAAGTTAAGTTATTTAAGTTTTTGAAATACTTTAGAATATTTTGCATTTCAAGAGAAGACTGTAACTTTTTATTTGTTTTACCATTATTTTTCATGCATATTTAATTTGTATGCTTGGCATTGATATTATTTTTATGAAAAATCTTCTAAAATATTAGAAACTATATTATATAAATACAGTTCAAATAGTTATTGTTATTTCAAAGATACTTACAGCAATAACTGGCTCATAGGAGGAATATTTTATCTGAATATTTGATTAAATTATATTTCTAGCAAATATTATTTGAGAAATAAGAATGTTTTGTCTTGTTATATATATTTGATTCCATTCTGGATTTTAAAATGATGCATTTTTAATGTGTAAAATAATTTCCGATCTCTACGTAAAAATAAAAATAATAATCTTAAGTAATTTTGTCGAAAATTTTGTTTCGTATTTCGCTGCTTTTGAAAATCGATATAATCTGTGAAATGAAAAATTTTGTTTTTCCTTAATGATTTTTTTTTGCATTTTTCTGAATCCTCTCATAGCTTTCCTCCTTATGCTTAAAATAATTGAACAGTGATTTTCATTATTTAAACTTCGCTTGGTAAATTTAAAATTAATCCCAATATTTAGTAGTATAATGCAGCATAAATATTAATGAACTAATTGGAAAATATGTTCATCAATATGATTTTATGAAATATTTATTCATTTAGCTTCTTTTACCTTATAGACAACGAACTTGAAGACGTGGAGTTGTTCGTGACAAGGTATAAGCCAGAGCGATTAGATGCTCTGTGCAAAACAACCAAATTTACGAGGAAAGAAATTAGACTTATGTATCAAGGCTTTAAGCAGGTAAGCTTATTTCATGTATTGTTTATATTTTGTTTCTTCTCGTATTCCTTAAAACTGTTCAAGTGAAAAAATTTTTTTCAGAGAATTAATTTATACATGGTAAAACATCCACGCGTGTAAACATGTTTTCTGTTTTTATATTATTAAATTCTGCTAAAGGTACACTTATTGATTATATTAGCATTCGAAAAATTTAGAAAACATTAATCATTTGCGTTATATTGTTCTTGAAAGCTTATAGCAAAGTGTTCAATATCTACTATCTGTAATAAAGTTTGCAATGATTAAGATTTTCTTTATTTAATGGCGTTCTAATTTAACGTATATTTCTTAACCTATATTTCTTAGTTTTAATTGAATTTTGTATTAAATAACTAGTTCAAATTAATTTATACTAATGTGGATAATTAGTATTTTATGACAGTGCTATTCATAAATCATTTAAAAATTAATCTATCTATTTTTAGTTTACTACAGACTTAAAACAGCTAATTATTTGAAAACTTAAAATGGTGCTTTTTAAATGTGTATTGTCATTTTAAAATTTCATTTATGTTTCAAATTATTGATATAATCTATTAAATATTTGAGTCGAAAGAATCGACACATTATAACAGATGGAAAAAGAGAAATATGAACTTTTATTTTTTATTATAATAACAAAACGTCACATACAGCTACTTTTTTGTTTTAAGCCTGTTGTTTTTCTAATAGTACGATTTTAGAGAATTATTATTTTGATAGTTATTACTTACATATGAAATACATTTTAATTTTAATTTACCGTAAGCATAAAAAATACAAAAAATTAAATATTAAAAATTTATTTCCGTCTTATTTTTAAATCACAAATTCTTATTATTCATTATTAATTTTTAATCTGTCAGACTAAAATCATCAAACTAAAAATCAGACTGAAATTATCGCTTTTTAAGACTTGAGAGTTATTTCAAGTTCACTTAACTTAATAATTCCGATGTTACTATCTTATATTGTCATCAATTCTAGTGATATAATCCTGGAAGAAAAAAACTTTGATTCACACATTTCTCTTTTAACTTTCATACAAACATATGAAACATTTACGTTCCCATTTTAATTTCAGTATTCCGACCAATGAAGCGAATGAATAACACTCAAAGGGGGATACTGAAGCTAAATTTTTAATTCAGTGAATCCATTAAAGAATAATTTTTGCTGGCTTTTAATCATCAGTACATACCATAAATATGTAGAATTTTAAATTGTCTAATTACAATGATAGGTAATTTTTTATCAATGACCTTGAGTCACATTGTGAAATGAAGATTTTCAAATTCATCTCATTTAATTTTATTTAACAGAATATTACTATGAGACTATTACATTGAATTACATAATAAGCAAACTTTTGAATCCTTTATTTCGGAAGATTAATTTAGTTTCTTTTTAATCATGAAAACTTCAATTTATTCTGATGATAAAGAAACTTAGAAACTTTTAGAAAAACTTCTTATCTAAACGTATGGAAATAACATGGAATTGGAAAAATATTTATATCTTCTTACAAACTTTAAAATAAATGTATAAATTTAATAAAAATAATTTTTATGTAATATTTTTAAATAAACCCAAATATTTTGGTATTACCGAAATTTCACAAAACTGCATTTTATTAAAATTAAAAAAATTGATTTCTATTGAAAATCTGTAACGCAAAATTATTCAATATGTAAATGAAATATCACAAAAGTACAAAGTTCTATGTGCAATATCTTTACTGATTTCAAGCATAAAATTTTTTTCATTTATGCTTTTTATACTTGAAATCAAAATGTTAATTTTATATGATTATCTGTACTTAGTTTAGCATTTTAAGACAACAATGACTTCAATAAAAATTGTGACAGAGAATTAGAAAATTAAACAAGTTGAGGTTGTCTTTCGTTAAAAGATAAATCAGACATTTGATACTGACTTAGTCTTATCAAATTCAAATATATGACAGAAAATAAGATGAAGTCAAGTATAATTATAAGATATGCTGAATCATGAGCCTAACTAAAAGCAAGCTAAAATATGTCAAGTACTTATGGTATAATTTTATTATTTGTGCAAAATTAGGCTTTCTAATTTTACACGACAGCTTTGTTCAAATTTGAAGAAGGAGTATATTATGTCTTGTTTTGGTGATCATTGTGAGAAATCATTAACGAAACTTTTGGTAGTTAAAGTTTTATGCATTTAGATAAAACTAAAGATTTACTTTTATGTTTATAGCTCATGTTACTTCGTTTTAAGGTAATGATTCATTTCTAACAACAATGCTTACTACTGTTTCAATAAAAGAGAAATTAAGCCTTGATTTTCCAAAGTACTTTAAAATTTTACCAGTAAATATTTATTGTTTAGTATATTTTATTGTGAAAATTCAAAAGTAAGTAATAATTTATTTATGTTATGATGATTAAACTCAAAGTAAATGAAAAGATAGTGCAAATTAATTTTTTTATTGTTTCTTTATAGTTTGTATCTTTTTTAATTACCTATGAATATATTGGCTCATAAATGATCTTAAGATTTCAGAAACATTAAGTTAATCTGTCACATTTCTGAAATTTTAAGGCCAAGGATTTCGAAATTTTGTTTTCAGTTAACTTAAAACTAGAAATTTTATTTTTGGTCAGTTGTAATTAAATCCAAAATTAATACAAAATGTCAAAAACTTACATTGAGTATGGATTCTGTGTATGTGGTTCCTAACCAATTTGTAGTATTTCTGGCACACACAACTCAGTTTGTTTAATATTCAGTTCACTGCATCCAACGCGTTTAAGATTAATGACTGGAAGATATAATCTTTATATTTTTTTCAAAAATATTGTTTATATTATTATATTGATAAATTATAAAATACTCTCAGTCATATTTTGCAAGTTCTGAAACATAATTCGGCAGAGTGTAAATAAGTTTGATGCATTGAAGACGATGTTAACTGAAATTTATGCTCTACAAAAATATTCAGATCAAAAGGACGCAAACTTATTGAATCTAAATTCGTTCCATTTACAAGATATGATCTACAACTTGACTTAATTATTTGAGGGCATTTTGTATTTATTAATTATCTGAGTTTTCAACCTCTTAATTTCTTTCTTATTGAGTTTATAGAATTTAGAACATGTACGTATTTATATGCTGTTTACTTATTTATCATTAATTTAATATGATAACCCCTTCATGATAACTGTAGTTGCAAAATCTGCAAATTACATCTAAATACTAGATTGTTAATTTTTACTTTTATAAATTAATCATTTATTCAAACTAAACCTAAGCATTTAAAACTAGCTTCAGTGAAAATACAAATGAATATTTCATAATATCTAGACATTTCCCAAGTCAAAATTCTACTTGATATCTGACATAATATGAAATTCAATTATAAAATAAACAGAACTAAATACTTACATATTTCATAATACTATCCAAAATAGTTCTTATAAACAGCAATAAAAATGTATTACATGATTAGTTAATTATGCTTAATTTTATCTTCACTCATTTTACTTTATTATTCTCCAATTTTACGTTAAAAATATACTTTCTCATATAGATTGATTACGAAATAGCTGATATGTACAATTTACTAAAATAGTTTTGATAAAATGACAACTTATAATATTTAAGACTGAAAAATGTTTAAGTAGGCAAAATAATAAGTCTTCCAAGAATAATATTTAAAGGAAGTAATGTATTCTTTCTTTGAGTCAAAAATGTCTCTATACATTATAAATTTACAAACAGAAACAGAGTGCGTCTTGAACAAATAAGGAAAAAATCATTGAATATTTGAAAACAGGATACATTAAGTGAAATATATGAGGCATTTTTAATTTAACTAAAATTGTATTTAAAAATGTATAAGTGGTGTAAATTAAAAAATGTTATTATGTTCTTTTGTAACTAATTGCTAATTACTACTAAAATTTAGGAAATGTATGATATTTAGTGGCTATGTATGATATGATGTTTAGTATCCTTTCTTATAAATCTCCAAATTTAATTTAAATTAAATTGCATAAATTTTAATTTTACATAACGCTTTTCTTTATCAAGTTAAATAAAAATTATCCAAGGAATTAATTTGTAGCTGTGTTCTATCATCTCTATGTATCATATGCGTAGGAGCAATATTTTTTTCCGACATTTTAATTAAATGCGATTTACTAACAAGGGATTTTTAAAAGGAAGAAGGATATTTTTGAAAATAATATAAATTTATGAAATAATATTTCAACCAAAAATAATTATTATTGAAAGAATATTTCCAACACTAAAATTTAATTAAAAATTTCAGAAAGCCTTCACATAAAATATAAATGGAAGAAAGTATTTTGAAACAAAACTACATTTGAAAATGCATAAATGAAAGAAAGATACGATTCATTACGCTAATGAATTTTTATGACTTTGAAGACAAGAACTACCATTAACTATAAATTTAAAAAATTTTTACACCCGAAAACTTTCCTACAAATGAAAACAAGAAGTTGAAAGTACATGATAATACTATTTTTTAAGTATAATACACAAAGACTTTTCATAAAAATTTTAGAATTTTTACTACTATATATGTATTTATAATAATTATTTTTCGCTTAAACCATACATCAGAAATATTATAAACAGCACCTTTTATAAGTTCGTGAGTAAAGGAAACACAAAGGATGAAGTATTTTTATACAGAAATTTTCTTTTGAAAGTAATAAAATGTATATTATTTTACAAAATGAAATGAAGTATTTCATCACACCGCTTCTGACATATAAAAGGAAAAATAAGAAACTTTCAAATGCAAGGGCTGAGGCAAATCTTAGTAATGTTGTCTCGCTACTTTCATTTAAAAAAATCATTACCATTCTCTTATTACTATTCCTTTTTGCTTTTTTTTAAACTGAAAGCTCTTTCTTTTTAAATAAATTACTTTTGTTAATATCTTACGAAATACTACAAGGAATTTGAAAAAGAAAAGAAAATTATTTTCTAGAAATTCAAATTTCATTTCAACAAATACTGCGTGTACTATCGATTGTTTCCTTTAGTTGCTATTTTAGTAGAGTAATACAAAAAAATTCAGCAGAGACGATATCTCTTTCACAGATAATTATTATTTCACTAGTATGTATTTAAGATTTTTGTACATTCAGCTAACTATAAAAATAGCACATATTTTTTGTATTATATATTACTGAATCATGAAATTTTCATTGAAATATGTTGACAGGTTTTCTTAAATAATTTTTTATACTAAAACAACAATTCTTATGAATAAATACTTTAAAAATTATAAAAGGAATTATATATGTATAAATAAATTGTATATTTATTTATACATACATACATACATACATACATACATACATACATACATACATATATATATATATATATATATATATATATATATATATATATATATATATATATATATATATATATATATATATATATATATATATATATATATACATATACTTACACATTGATATATAATTTAGAATAAAAAGCTTTTTGTTTTACTAAGTCATTCAAAAGAGAGAAGTGAAACTTCTCTCTTTTGAATGAATTCTTTTGAATTGAATTTTTTTTTGAGCAGAAAGAAACTGTTTCTACATTTAAATTTTCTGATACGTGTAAAAATATTTAGAAATTTCAAAAAGAATATACTAAAAAATTGAATCATTTGATAAAGGAAATGATCAATAAGATGTAAACTATAAATGAAAGTAAGACTTAAAATACTACGTCAAGTTTTTACTTGATATTAAGCTGTAGTAAAAAAGCCGTGGTTGTTGTTAATATTATAAGAATTACGTTTTTTTTCCTTACGCATTGAAATGATCAATATAATAATCTTAAAGAAACCTTTAAGTATCTATTTGTGGGTAAGTTCCAATAAGCATTAAGATAAAAATTCTTTTTGATATAGTTTTCTCCTAAGAAAATAAGTCATTGTGTATACTGCTTAAGAAATTTTGACGGCACATCTAAAAAATGAGCAATAGAGAGTTTTTATTAGGAGATTAAAATTTCTGGGTAAGAAATCACTATATTTCATTGTAAAAGTTTTATTCAAAACTATTCTTAAGTACAATTAATCATAAAAAATTAATACGTCAAATTAAATAAATCTGTCTCATAGGGGATTTAAACGAAATATTTATTACTGGAAATAAAACAGCACGAAATAATGCCGAATGTTTTAAAATCAGGTATTGGAATAATTTCTAAAATTTGCAAGGGACGGTAAGTATTTGCAGCACAAATGTAAGTGTTTCAAAAAATAATGCTGAAAAAATATATAAAATATTCACTAACACATATTTACTTGCAGAAAAAGAAAACATAATTTCGTAATATCTATTGTATATCCTATATTTGCTTTTAATAAAATGCTCATTTAAAATTTATTAACTACAAATGATATATTAATTTACATAAAATAGTGCAAAAATTTACTATTATATTTTTAATATTTATTTTGGAATTTTGGAGATATTACTAAAGATTACCTCAAATATTAGGTGAATATTTTTTGATATTGCAATCTCTATCGCATAATTAATATTCCCGAAGCTGTAATGCAGTATTTGGGTTAGAATCTTTTTAAAATGTTCCTACACTAAAATCATAACCATGCTCATTTAGGTTTATTACACTAGAGTATTTGATCATAAATGGCTTATAGTTATTAACGGAAACATGTTAAAACTATTTCCTAGTTACGAAATACTTTCTATTCAATTTAATTTATAATATTTCAAATGTCAGGTATAGAAGCCAATGTTTGATGTTAATTTGAATTCATGTAGAAACATAATTTGGCTACCATTCTCTGCGAACTAAATATTTTAGCCTTAATGATTTAATGTAACTTTAACTTAATCGATATATACATATATATGAGGAAAATTGTTTTGATTGTGGATATTGTTGAAAACAACACATACTCTTGAATCTGCTACAGCTGTTTTACATAAAATACAATGAAAATGTTTTATACTTTGAAAGCAAAAGTTTATCAAATTATAAAAAGATTAATCTTAATGTAAGAAATAAATGAATTTGAAGATTGGGGAAATTCAGTTTTTCGTTGATGATATCTTAAAAAATTCATAATAAATTAATAAACAAAAAATATGTTCCTATTTACCTTTAATGTGAATGAAGAAAATGATTATTCATGGTACGAATGACTTTATGTTCAATATTTTTGAAAAGATTCAGTCAACTTACAGAATAATACAATTAAGATACGTTTTTTTAAGAAATGGCTTATAAATGACTTTCAGAACGATTGATTATAATGATAACATAACTAAAAATGTACGCTCTGTTGTGAAGATAGCATCTTATAGAGATTTCAAATCGAGTATTTATAGCAAATCTTTTTGTTTACAAAAGAATGAATTGGAATGATTGGGGACTAAGTTTAAATATAGTGGAATAAATCTATAAAAGAAGTAAAATTGTTGATCAAATCAATGATTGTAAAGTAGGATTTTATATTTAGCTTTTGAACTTACTATTCAAATGTTGAAGCATCTCAAGAATTTAATGTATATTACTATTAGCAATTACTATATTTTTAATCTCATTAGTTAACTGTATTTATGCTTGTATAACTATTTTTATATTTACATTTTCATAAATGTATTTCATTATAAATTGGAACTGTTATTATAAAGGTAAAATTAAGCATGCAGTGATGATATGAAAATGTTATTTTGATTGAAATAGAATAGAAGAATTTGTACTTTATGCAAGTATAAAAATTAAATATGGAATTGGGGGAAGATTATTTTTTAAGGAATCAAATCAACAATACTTTTATTCAATAAAGCAAGGATAATTAAACCTAATTATGAGGATTTAATGAAAGAATGAACGTATTTTTAATAATTTCACTTTTTATGAATTTAATTATATAGTTAATACGTATAAATGTCGTATTAAATTTGATTACTTTTGGATATGTTAAAACTGGATTTTTAATCAAATTTTAAAAAATCAGATGGTATTTGATTAACATGCCTTATTTTATTTTCAACGTTTCCACTAACTTCTGTTAATTAAACAATTAATTCAAATAAATTATTTCGAACTTTAACTAAAAATATTGAACATAGGGAAATAGTAATTATTATAAAGATAAAAAAATAACTATTAAATCTTTTCTTAAGTTTTTTTATGAAGAAAGGAAAATAATATATTAGCATCCTATGTATAATTATGGAAAATAATATATTAGCATCCTATGTATAATTATGGTAAAAGCGACACAGTAGCAAATTTTAGTAATTTTTTAATAATTTGAAGCTATTGTAGAAAGAATTTTATCAGAGACTCAGGTGAGGGAAAATTTGTTTTTCTAAAGGATAGCAACCATGCAAGCAATGGGAGAAATGTCGGTAAATTTAACTGTCAACCATAACGACCCATAAGAACACAATACTTATAACTGTGTTGTGATGAAAACCACGTGAGAATTGATCAAACTTTTTGAAAAATGTTATAGATAAAAAGAAATTTTTAAAAAATATGAGAAAGAAATGACATCAAAGGTTTTATTACTTAATTATAAAATAAAGAAACTCAAGATTTCTTAAGTCTATGCTTTTATTAGTATTATATTTAATAACATATATTTAAAAATGAATGAATTGAGACAAAATTCTTGAATTTATTAAAAGGCAAGAGAATATACCTTTTCAGATATCATCTAATAACTACAACAAAATGCATCATTTTACAAGATACATTGTTATGCTATAATTTAAGGATATCTGAGATTTTAAATAATAAAATATATAATTTCAAAATAAAATTGAAGAATTATATTTAATGTAAGTTATTTTAATATATTTATAGTAATTATTATGAGAAACATAAGAAAAAAGTTGATTGTGCGAATTTAATCTTTTTACAAATTAGAATTTGGTAGATTTTATGCCAATTAAAATGATTAATCATTTAAATAGAATAGTAACCTTGTCGAAAATTCTATGAATAAAATTATTATTTTTATTCTTTTTTTATATTTTATTTAAAGCATCATAAGACACAATGATATAGAATATCACAAAAAAAGTTTTGTTAATCTGGAGATCCAAATAGTGTAAATTCAAATTATAATTCTTGTCAGTTACAAATTCATCATAATGAACCACGTTATTAAATTTATTCAGTAAATTCAACTTAAATTTGGCAATTAATTGCTTTTGGTATATGTTTTACTACGGAGAAAAATATCATTAAATTTTCCTGCATTTGGCTTTTTCCACTCTTCTAACGTGTTGTATTTGTATGGCAATGGATTATTTTTCAAAATATTTCATGCAATTTTTATTGGAGTAAGCATATGTCATGAAAAAATTGTATTGTTTTCTTATGTTTAAAATTGTTTAAAAATTTTTAAATGACAAATTTCAAATTTGATTTATGATGACATTTGCTAGAATTATATGTATTATAAACAAGTTTTATTCAAATAAATAAATTTTAGCATGTATACTTTAACAAATTTATTTCTCGGGTAAATATATTTCAGTGTAAACATTTAATCATTACTTCTAATAAAATAAAAATTATAAATTAATTAATGTTTTATACTTAATTTTTCCTTAATAAATCTAAATACAAAGTCATAAGACTTTAGAATGTTCTTCTTTACATTTCAGGAATGTCCGACCGGAGTCGTAACAGAAGAGAACTTTAAAGATATATTTGCCCAATTTTTCCCTCAAGGAGGTAAATATAATCTTAGTAAATGATGCTTATAAGATAAAAAGGCAATATGTTTTTTAAGTAATAAATATTAATTTTTAGATACATATTATTTCCCCAAACTTAACAAAGATTATTACATCATAAATTAATAATTCACTTGAATTTTAATTAGCATCTTCATTTAGCAGCGAAGTGCACCAACAATTGAACTCCATGAATCCACCTGATATTTGTATTTGTGAAAATATTATGCTTATAGTTTTAACGTCATTAATAAATATTCTAGTTTATGCAAATGACAAGATATAAAAAGCTATTTGGAGCACATTTATATTCCTATTTAACATATACTTTATACATGCTATAATTATCAGACAAAATCTATTTAATTCCATGTAAATATTCTTCAAATTTATAACTATAAAGATTTAAATATTTTACATTATTTATTATTTTTTCTATCTAATTTTTGTAAATATTAAGTGGTCTAATGAAAACTATATATAAAGAAAGTAAAAATATTTGAAGGAGAATTATAATGATTATATCCCAGTCAATTTTGGTCTTGGAAAGAAAAAATGTATAGGGCAGTTATGGTTCTCTCTCTTTCTAATCTGAGGACATATAGTTTTTTACAAGTTAGAAAGATTCGTTAATAGCTTGGGGAAACTTCTGGACAATTCCGGCAAACATTTATTTACCTTTACTATATTCTTCCTTTTTCAGATTATTGTAATTCCTTGGATTATCAAGATAAATTTTCTAATTCAGTGTTTGAAGTTAAAAATCTAAAATTGCTATGTTTGGAAATTATCATTTATCTGTTTTTTTTAAAAAAGATTCTCACATGAACTTGCAAGTTTGTTTTTAAGCTATAAAAGGAAGAATAAAAAAGTGTTTTGTTTGTTTAGAAACCTTTAGCTCTCTCTTTCATTTTACATGAACATATTTATAAATATTTGAAGGATTTTTAATAACAGTCACCCTAATTACAGCAAAATCAAATACTGGCTAACCAAAATCTTAATAACATTTTTCTGGTTATTCTAATATTCAATATGATTTTTTTCACGTTTTTTCACTCAAAATTAAAAATAACATTATGAAATCAAACCTCTGAACTAGATTATGTAGTTTCGTTTTTGTTATTTCTGACTTTTGCTTACAAATTTGAAATACTTTCGATTATTTAGAGACTTAATTTTTTTTTAAAATAGTAAAAATTTAATATTTACATTTTTGTCTAACTACTTACGATTGTCTCTTTTACAGAATTTAACAAATTTGGTGGCATTCTTCTCTTACAATCCAAGTTATTCATTCTTAAACTAATTTTCATGCTAAAATTATAGTGGCGCTAATTACATACAAATAACCCAAATAATTAGAATGATAAAAAAAAAAGAAGCCTTTTCCACTTAATTTTCAAAAACCAAAAGTTAAAATATACTACTTGACTAAACTGATAAAAAGGAGCAATATTTCCATCAGTAAAGCTTAAGAATTCACAAATAATATTGATTATTATAAGCATATGGATATGAATTTATTATTTCAGATTAGCAGATGACTTACAAATTGAAGGTGGCTTGCAGATTACTTGCTATCCTACGAGATACTGATTAAATTGCAAATTTTCTATAAAAATGCTCATAATTTAACAGAAAATTTTAAGATAAGAGACTACATTTTGCAAAGCATTAAGTAATTTATTTCTTACTATGATAAACTTGCTTTGACGGATAATATATTTCAATGTTGCAATAATGATAATTGATTGTCATAGATTAATTTTCATTCTTCAATTGGGAATTAAGAGTATGGCCCAGTATATCTTCTCAGAAGTTCATTCTAATGCTTTACAAAAGCTTCATTAGTTAGGTTTTCAGGTATGATCATGTCTACAAAAAGTGTCAAATCAGGAAATGAGGAATGTTAAGCGTTTGGTCACGTATGATAATGTGATTCTTTCTGAATGTTGAGAATATTAGATCCAGGAAAGGCAATGTCATACATAGCTGTGTTGACACTAACTGTCATACTATTATTTAATCAGAAAATCGGCATAAATCTCAATAATAACATAAGCCGATTTTCAAATCTGCTTCCCAATAATTTTTCCAAAAAAAGCCGTTTAAAAATATATCAACCAAAACTAGATTGACTTTTTACGCTGATGCAGAGTTTTTCCAACAAAAAAATTTGAGTTATATTTGCTCGACATATGATGATTACGAACATCTTCATATTCCACACATAGCAATGAGTTAACGTTTTTTGATTTGCCATATAAATAGGCATTAATAGTTTTAATAATCTTGCATACTATTCATCCATTCATATGTACACATTGTTCCAGTGGCCCTTTCCTTTCCATTTATTGTAATAGTTTACCTATGTAAATATATTTCTCATCAATAACAACATTTTGATTTCTATAATTTTGACTATAACTATCTGATGAAGCTGGTTTTCATTGTATCGTTTGCAGTTCCTTATTAAAATAATGTTAAGTATCAGATAGTGTGACAGATATAATGTAATATATCTTTTTATGTTTCATTGCGCAAAATACAGCTAATTTACCATCTAGTTTGTGCGTACCACATTTTTCTGTCTTCGGCTGTTTTCAAACTTTAATCTTAAATCTTTCCAATTTTAGAACTATCATATATTTTAGAGTAATATATCTATATATTTGATTAGGTATATACGCTAACTCCCACACTAGCATGCATATTCATCAAAATAAAGACAATCAAAGTAGGTTAAGGTTTTCTAAGAAATAATATTCGAAATTTATCATTAAATCTAATTGCATTGTTATTAATAAACTAGGACAAATTCAAACATTGATAAAATAAGCTGTAGGCCATTGCTGCACACTTAGCACAAGAGTTCTTCTGATCCTCTGATTTAATTCTAATTAAGACTTTTTAATTTTGATTATTTTCACCCTTTGTTCAACATTTTCTTTCAATTTTTTTGTTTTTGATTCTTTCGATGTTTTTTACTGTTAAAAAATTTCAGCAATGTGTGTTTTAATGATTAAATATTAAATAATCTATATGAGAGAATTTGCTTACGAATATGGTAGATTTAATTCAAATACACTTTTCAGAAATCAGTAATTGATGTAAATCAAACATTAAACATTTAGACTTATTTCAAATGTTTAAAAAGGCATATGTCGTAAATTTTGTCTTAGAATGGAAGAAAAATGTTTATTTTCATTTAAAAACGTTAAGAAATTTCATTTTTTAACCAAAAATGAGTAAATACCCTTCAAAAATATAAAAATTGAATAACTTTTATATATTTATTTTTTCAAATATATAAAATATTTATAAGTAGAATGAAATAAATGGCTTTTTATTTCATTCTACTTACTTTAAAGCCTATAAAACCGAAATAGTATTTTTAGTAAAAATACAATATTTTTAACTTCTCAAAGTATTTTTATTAGTCTATCATTTATTTTCAATTTTGACTAAATCAGTACTGTAAACAAAAAAAAATATAGTACGCAACTTCAAATGGTTTCTTAATTTGTTTCAAGCACGCTCTTTCTTTATGTTTGAGTACTTTTCCTTTTATTATTTTCTTCTTATATTTGTTTTCAAATTATAAATGCATGAATGTTAAAATCTGAATACAGTAATTCGATTAACAACACAATGGTTCTTTTTTTGAAAGAATAATTGTATCTTTATTAATCGAAAACTATATACTTTTTCACTTTATAGCATAATTCCCATTTTCATGCGTCATAAAAGTAAGTATCAATTTTAAAGATATTCATAATTTATTTTGAGTTTCTTATATATTTTTCTTCGCATACTTTTTTATTAATTATTTGTTTTTCATATTGTAAATTTTAAACAAAAAAATTAAACATCAAGTTTTATATGAAAATTGCAAACTGAAACGGGTTTATTAAATTTGAGTTACTATTCAACTTTTAAAGGTAATACATTTAAATAGCAAATTATGAAAACTCATTTTATTGCTGAAAAATTCGCATATTAATTTTAAAACAATGTGATGCAGAAAAAAGTAAGAAACTGGAAGTGGAAACAATTAATATCTTATATAAGGATCTTTATGTCTAGATTTTTATAAGCCCATTCTACTTAAAATTTAAAATAAAACATTCTACAATAGTATTATATAATGTCTTAAGAAATTCTGAGGCATATCTGACTACAAAGGTGCAAATGGTTCTCCTTCTTAATAGAAAACATTAGAGGACCAAATTTGTTTCAAAAATGTAAATCCTTACATTTTTGATTCAGAAACCTAACTAACATGCTCATAACAAAACAGCTTCTATTTATCTCGTACATTCCTGTAATATTTAAGGACTTGATCTGCTTTAGACACACAATAGCCCCTTATTTGAAAATAGCTTCTTAGAGTGATGTCATGACACGCAACAGAGGTATCAACAGGGTTAACAGAACGTATCACGGAACTTAATTTTTCCACCATTGGCAGCAGAACAGAAAATTTAAACAAATTGTATTACAGACAACTGCCAAAATAGATGTGAATATAAAACAAAATGTAAGATTGAAGCATTGGTTACTGAATGTCTAAATAAAAGCGCAATTATCTTTCTGTTCATTGAAATCCATTTCATGAATACCATTTCAATGAAAAGACATTACCATTAATGAATTCAGATTTATTTTAAAATGTAATAATAGTTTTGCACTTTTTTTCAGTAATTTGGCATTTCCTTTCATGCTTAGTGATGTAATGCTGCATTGCTGAAATATTGATAAAAATAGCCATTTCTTGGTATTTTTGATCACATCTTTCAACATTACGATCAAAAACATTTTGTGTCAATTTGAGTTGTCTCTCATGGCTCAGGTCTGAAATGCTTTTCTACAAGAAAGTGCGTTTAGTTGTCCTCAGCAAGTTTATTCCTGAAACAATTTTATGAAGTTTAGGTTGCTTTGGGATGTGAATAGTAGCCAAAATAAAACATAATGTATAATTTGCAGGAACACTTAGGAAATAAATTACCTTTCTCACTTATTTAGATGATCTAAGAGTCATTTGTTGTTATGAATGGCTGAAAATTACCTAAGCATCTTGTACCAGCCATTATATCAAAAATGCAAAGTAATATAGAAATATATCAGTATCTGCCCAAAACATTACATCATCATCATCTATGAAAGTTATGAAACCAACAATTGATTTATCAATAAATCAGTAATGAATTGTTTTTCTGAACAGAAATTTTAATCACAAATTTTTTCAGTGATAGGGTAAATAAAATTTAGTCTAATTTTTTTCTGCGTAACAGATTCAATGTTGAAGTCTAAACTTCTGTTGAAGATACATGCTCATAATTTTAAAAAAGTATATTATTGCATAATGTTTCAATCAGCAAGCAATTGCTAATTTAAACATTATTTTAGTGACAAAAGAAGTCACAATTAGGGCAACAATAAACTTTTTTCTTATAAAATATGCCTTTATGAATAAACGTTTGTAACAAAAATGTATTTTAAAAAATGATTTTCCGCTTTAAGCATATTACATGCATTTATATTCAATATGCTTTGTATCACTACTTATCTAGATTACCAGAAAGTTATTTGGTTCTTTGCTCTGTCTTAAGCACAATAATTGAACACTAAATACAATCTTACTTGAACTTGCAATAGCAAATTTTTTAGTTAAATGTATTGTAACGAATGAAATATGACTAACTTGAAACGAGGGAATTTCATTAATTATCTCAAATTTTTAACATACAGAACCATATGATTTTTGTGGGAATCATATGAATTACCGCAAAAATCATTCACCCAAAAAGAATGTTTTCATTGAACTTTTAAGGATAGGAGGAGTGAAAGAAGGTTACTGAAGCCAATACACATATTTTTCATAATGAGGAAGATAAAATAGTGATACGAAAGAATACTTGGAAACGTTCATTGATAAAGAAGCAATAATAAGCGAAATTGTGCGTACTATAAGCACTTGTGTCCATAAATTAAGGATAATGCTAGTTCAGGCAAAGAAAGAGACAGAAGCAAAAAAAAAATTTATTTGTAAAGTCTATTTATCAAACAAAACGTTAAGGAAAAAATGATGCTATATGTTTGGCATCATTAATAAAAATTGCGATTTTTACTCCCTGGAGCAAATTTCAAAAAAGAACTTATTTACCAAAACCAATATAACATGTTTGTTATGATGGTTAATACATAGTATGCCCCCCAGACGATGCAATACAGGCTGTACAATGCCTAGGCATGCTGAGTATCAAGTTATCGATCTGATCTTGGGAAATATTATACCACTCATCAAGTAATGCTCCTCGAAGTCCCGGTAGAGATGTGGGAGGGAGTTGACGGGTTGCAATTTGTCGGCAAAGCATGTCCTACAAATGATATATTGTATTTAAGTCCGGCGAGTATACTGGCTAGTCCATACGGGTGATATCCTCCGATTGAAGGCATTCGTCTACAATATTTGCACTGTGAGGACGGGCATTGTCATCCATGAACAGAAATTCTGCACCCATGGCGCCCCGAAATAAATGTACATGTTGTTCCAGAATGACATACCGATAGATGTAGCCTGTAATGGTTACATTCTGAACATGCAAGTTAGTTCTGGAAAGCAGAATAATTCCTCCCCAAACTAGCAATCCTGCACCACCTTAACGGTGTCGTTCAGTATTGTTCTCTTGGTGGTAAGGGGTACCTGAACCTCTCTATATGAAAGTCCAATGAGAATCAGATTGAAAACTTAACCTGCACTCATCGGAAAACATCACTCAAGACCACTGTTGTGGTGTGAGTGATGTTTTCCGTGCGTGTGTTGCGGTAAGTGAAACACAGATGACAAGCCTACGAGCATATACACCAATGTATCCTAAGCGTCTGTGCATGGCTTGCCTTGAAACTGTCGTACCAGTAGCTGAAGAGAGCTGAGGAGACAGGTCTGATGCTGTGCTCCGTCTGTTTCTTTTGGCAATAGCTGCCAAATACCGGTCCTCATTCGGCGTTGTAACTTGGGGGCGACAAGTGCTGTAACGTCTACTCACATTACCATCATCTTGGAACCGTTGCCAAAGCCTGGAGACGGCACTTTGGGTGATTCCAAGTTCCTCGGATACTTCCAGCTTTGTATGTCCACATTCCAGACGGCCAATAATTCTACAATGTAAAACATCATCCAAATTCTTCCTTTGTGCCATAACTATGCGGTTATTGCGCTGAAAGGCTTTTAAAGCGCTTGTGAACAATTTTACTTCTTTGCAACCATCCCTTATGTACCCCTCTTTTACACTCTCGTCATTGTGACGTACTATCGGTGCCATCTGGTGGTTTCTTGTAATTTGCATATTATTTTTCAAGATGTGTGCGATAATTCTACGCGTGAAATTTTTATTTTAGAGTTCAATTTCTGTGTGATTCTGAATTATCCTTAATTTATGGACATGAGTGTATCTGTATACTTACAGAAATTTAGTGTTGTCTGACAGTCTTCTGCATATTCCCAAGTCCATGCAATATAGAGAATGTTTTTTATGGCAATTTGCTTTTATTAACCAACTTCTTGTTAAGTTTTACGAAGTCCATATTCCACCTGAATTTTTAGAGACATATCACCCAATAGTAAGGACACCTGCAACTACAGTTTGAACAAATGCTACCCCAATATCCTTTAAAGTTTTAAAACTTTATAAGCACTTCCTCTTGCAGTATGCAATTTGTGTGTAGAGAAATGGTGAATTTTTAATTTTTACTAAGACATTGATTAAAAATACTGAAATTAGATTTTCAGTTATATTTTGAAAAACTAATTGCATAAAAGTTAAGAGTTTCAGACCTATTATCACATATATTTACTAGAGTTTATCTCGTTTTCCTCATTATGATCTCATTGCTTTCTAAAAATGAATTATCATTAAATTATAAATATATATTGGCTGCTCTTCTTCAATAATGAGTACATGAAAATATTTTATTCAGCTTAGATTTTTGGCATATATCAAGCTGATCTATCATTTTATATCTTTACCAAACTTTAGCATTTACAAAGTAATGAGGATAATACCGAAATTCTAAAAATTTATGATATTTTCACTATTTATACCTTTATATTAGAACACTGATGTGCTACTTGATGACAAAATTCGACCACAATTTGTATTAAATTTTCTTGTTCAATTTTCATTAGAATGAAGCTAAATTATTACTTAACTTTTACAAAATCAATGTTGGCTTACTCTAAAAGTGCTTTCAACTTGCCATTTTGAAAAGATTGCTTGGAGCTTGCTACTTTTAAACTATAACGATATCAACAGCAAAATACTAAAATTTGTTCAATGATATTTATCATTAAATAAAAACTCCCATGTGTAAAAACCAGCTTTTCAAACTTAAATTTAAAAACAATATTTATACTGCTAGCTATAAAAAAATGTGATGCCAAGAGGGACAAAAATGTCTACGTGAAATGTATTTTATTAATTATCCATGGTATAAATATTTATTGCTTGAAAATAAAGCATTCCTTGAGTGACTGAGACAGCACAATATGTGGCATCCGAAATTAACGCTGTTACTCATCACGACATTAAATATGAGTTTAATGTATTTTTGGAGAGCTGTAAAATATTCTGTCGACATAAGTAATCAAAGTTGTTCTCATGATTCAGCTGGGGTTGTATTCTGAGATAATCACTCAGCTTTTTGTGACCAGATATTTTTGGTGATTATAAATCTAAATAAGTGACAAATCAGAAAGGCAATGTGCAATTTTATTGAAACAGGAGACACCTTGGAATTTGAATGTAACAAGCAGACGAGTTTTATCTTATTTAAATATCAATGCAAGTAGAATCTGTTGGTAAAAAAGTCGAATAACCTTCAAAATATCAAAGTTACAACAAAGATAACTGGTTTATGCACTGATAAACCCAACCAATAAGTGTAGGAGTGGTATTTATTAATATCACAAATTATTATATTGATATCGAGGGCAGATACAAACTTTAATATGCGATTAACGTGATGAGGAGAGTAGAAGCAAGCAGAGATTCACCATATTATGAGTTTCCATTTGCATGATTATTGTATGATTTTCAAAAATATCAATATGATTTGTGCAGTATCAATGATGAATGGCTCATGCTTATGCCAATTATTATGGTGAAAACTGTATTTGTTGTGTAAGTGACTGAGAAATCTATCCGTACAATATGATTGTTTTTATGCGTTGTAGTGTAATAAGATGTTGCAATCATTAAAATCAGTCACACTTTTTCTACAGAAAACAAGATAATAAATTTTTCGGAAAGACCATCTATATTTTCCTTAAGGGAGCAATTTCTCTTAAGACGAAATTTGATAACACTCATTTTTTATCGAATTTTGATAAAACACTCATATAGGATATCGAATTTTGTGTAAATGATATCTACAAAATGGCTATTATTTCTTGATTTATATACAATTTGTTAAAAGTACTGCTGTCGAGATAATGTTGTGTGGCTACGATGAAATTATAATCATTTAATTATTACATGTCTGTATGTTTATTCAAACTACAAGAATTAAATTATTTAATAATAATGTTTGTGTATCAGTGACTTGTTAAATATATTTCTTGTTTTTTCCCCAACAAGTAAATTTACAATAACTTAATCATTAACATTTTTAGGTAATTGTTTTACAGGATTTTTAAAATATTTCTTCTAAATTTATTAAAAATACTAAATTACACTTTCTTAAATTTGAAAAAAAATTAGTCAATTTGTAAATAAAATTCACATTCTCTGAAAAAAAAGTTAGCTGTATTTTACTTCACTGCGAATGCATAGCTGTTAATTTGAATTGATACACAATTTGCTTGACAGATAGAACACGCTGTGCCATGCACATTATTAGCTCTTCTCAGAGCATTTCATGCAAAATAGTATTGTTAGCAAAACAAGGAATTTGTGGAAAATATGGGATTTCACTCAAAATATCTCTGTTAGATACTGTTTAGAAGATTATTTTTTAGTAATAAGGGTGTTATGTTTCAAGTAGAAAACTTTATTGGAAGTTAAACCCTAATTCCATTTTAGTTGAATTTGAAAAAGTGTTTCGACATTCACTATATGTTATCATAGCTAAGTTATATACTTGTTTACTATTTATATTATTTTATTTTAAACGTAACTAAACTTCATGCTCTTCTTTATACTTTTAGTGTTTACTCTCAAATATCCTGCTAGAAACCTTTATTTTACTAATAACATCAAACTTCCTATTTTTTTCTTTGAAGAAATTTGTTTGAGAATTTAAATTGTTTTAAAATCTTTATGAAGATATATTTTTGTGCTTCAAATGTTTTCTTTGAAAATTATTTTCATAAGAGAAAAAGGCTAATTTCCTTATGTTTTGCCATGGGAGAATCATTAATTAAGTTGAAAAATAAAACCATGTGTAATGTATACATGTAATGATGCTTTATATTTTTGAAGATGTGCAATATGAGCAAACTGAAAGGAAAAAGTTAATAAAATATAAGAAGAAGAACTAAAAATTAAACAAAAATATATATGAAGATAAAATAACAATTATATGTTATGAGAATCCACTACACAGTTTACATATAACTTTACTTATACTTCATTGTATTACAATCATATTGTTTATGACAAGATTATTTACAAACATAAATGCCGTAAATATTGATGTTAGTGCGATAAGTATATACATTTGACCATTTGTTACTTTATTTTAAAAAATATATAAATTATCTTATATGCACAATTTGTCATATATAATTTATAAAAATCAACATTTTTGATGAAATATAAATTAATATCACTTCATGTTGATTTTTCTGTTATAAAATATGGGAGATGATTTGCAACCTAATTATAGTAAATCCATCCCATCATAAAGCCTTCGTAAAACATTAAATAAATCTGTTCACTGTCACATTTAACGTAACTCCGAGATTAATTAGACATTAAATGAGAAGTCATTTAATAATATTTCCACGTGGATTGCACAATCTAACTTTGAAACTCACCCATTACAGAATGCCAGAGCAA
The DNA here is from genome assembly GCA_037975125.1 of Latrodectus hesperus. NCBI lineage: Eukaryota > Metazoa > Arthropoda > Arachnida > Araneae > Theridiidae > Latrodectus > Latrodectus hesperus. Next base: position 12,476,878 of record CM075854.1, on the reverse strand, counting down.
TGATTGAATATACATATTAATTAATTCCGTTACTGAAATTATTTGAATATATATATATATATATATATATATATATATATATATATATATATATATATATATATATATATATATATATATATATATATATATGCAGTATTTATATATTTATGTGTATATATCTACTATATTTCCCTTGCTTTGTGTGTGTGTGTGCGAGTAAGCAAGTTTAAAATATTAAAACAAAGAATATTAAAAATACGAAATAATTAAGTAATGATAGAATTAGTTGTATCACAATATGTAATTTTATTGGAGGAAAATCTGAAGCTATATTGCATTTGTTTTTATTCTACATAAATTTTGTAACTTTTTTTATCACATTTCTTATTCTGCAAATAGTTTTAAGCTTGTTTAAAAGATAATACATTATTTTCGATAGAGTAAACTTGAAGGGATTATAAAGGTTTTCCAGATTTAAGAAAAGCAAGGCAACATAGAAAATTAAATGATAGAAGTTTATCGCCTTCAGTTTGTGGCAATTTTTTTTAGATCTATGACAATTGTACATGTATTTATCAATTATTTGTTATAAATAAGTCTATTATCAAAGCAGATGGATAAATATTAAAACAAATAATTTAATAATAAATATTAGAATAATGTCATGATTTTCTTACTATTTTGTAATCAATGTAACTTTCTCAATTTTATCCTCATCTTAATTTATAATTATGATTGCATCACACACAAAATTTAATCTGATAATTAAAAGCTACTTTAGCATGAAAAATATTAATGGTGCTACGATTCCGAAAAATACTTCCTTAGATGAAAAATCGTGAATTTAGCTAACTGTACTGGTTTTCTTGCAAAATAATTAATTCCTCTGCACTAATATTTTAAAGCTGAATTACCTTTTCTCTTGAAAAATAATCATACTCATTTTATATGTAAATATACTTACTTTTTGAGTACTTGCCTTCAAGAAAAGAGAACATGCAATAATGTCAAATTATAATAATATGAATTTTTAACTCTTTTCACCAGATTCCACACAATATGCACATTATGTTTTCAAATCCTTTAAGCAAACTCATGGAGGTACTGTCAATTTTGAGGTAAGTAAAACATACTTATGTTAGTATATTAAAGTTAAATTTTATAATAAATTTAACTTGTGTTTCAGAATAGAATTTTGCAGCAATTTCATAACATAAGCATGATATATTATGATCTAAAGCTATTTATCATAAAAATTAGGTGGGAAATGTTGCATATGCTACAACGAAATTTTAAAAATATTCTCTATAGGAAAATATTAAAGGTGTCAATAGATATTTATTAAATTCACTATGTTAATTTATTGAGAGAACATTTATTATGAAACGTTTTATAAAATATTCATAACCACAATTATAAATAAGAAAAAAGTTTTCACTTTTTAACTTGTTCTTTACTTTTTAAAAATACTTTTTAATAGATAAACTCTCTAGCAAAATAAAATCTACCCTTTAAATGAAATTTGATTACAATTTATATTTTATGTTTTACTCAAAGTGTATCGAACTATATATTTATATATATATATATATATATATATATATATATATATATATATATATATATATATATATATATATATATATATATATATATATATATATATAAACACACACACAGACACACACACACACACACACACACACACACACACACACACATATATATATATATATATATATATATATATATATTGATATATTGTTTTTAATTTAAATCAATAGTGGAATGTTTTTACGTCAATTTCTATACGTCTAGCTATTTTTTTGTAATATATTTTACTAAAAACATTTTAGAAGAACATATTACAAAAAATAACAATAAATAAATTAAGGAAATCATATCAATACGTTTACCAACATTACATACGTTTTTTTTCCAACATCTGTATTAGATACAAAAATTAAAGAATTTTTTTTTCATTTAAAATATTTTTTCAGATTCTGAAATAATTCTTACGGTAAATTAATAATTCAAAAGTGATGAATATTTTCCAAAGCATGATTGCTAATTCTAAAAACAAAATTTATAATCCTGAAATTAAAAATAATTTAATAAGAATAACAAAATGTTTGTATATATTACTGTCATTAATTATGTATTTTTTATAATAAATAATGTAAAAGTAAATATATTTCAGTCAAAAATATTAATAAATAATTCAATTTTCAAAATAAATATGTTGAATGATTTTAATAAAGTGTTTTCAGATATTTTCGATAAAATTTACTAATAGAATACTTTATTTTAAATTAATGATGTAAGTTATGGGTTAAAAAACTTGTGAAGTTTAGTTTTTTTTAATTTTTCCATTTTTATAATTAATTTTCTTTGTTCGTTCATATATTAATGTTGTTTCATTTTTTAAATTCTTAAATTGATTCATTGGAAGATGATCTTTTATAGAAATCTGTCTTATGAAATCTGAATGAATCATCCTATAACAAATTATATGATATTATTAAAAAAATAACGTATTTGTGTGAATGCTTACTGTATTATCCATCACATATTTTCTATACTATTTAATTAAATATAATAAGTATTGCAAATAATTTGTTTTATTTATCTATTGAAGATTTGTTCTGTAGTCACAAATATGAGGAATTAAAATATAAAATGGAAGTAAATAGATAGATAGATATTATAATTCAGGTAAAATTATATAATAAATCTACCATGAGAGCATGAACAAAGAAAAGCTGCAAAAAACTAGATAATCGTTTAAAAAAACACAAGAATGGAAGAGTTAAAAGTTTAGGAAACATGAAGGATAAATTTCTTCTATCCAATTAAAATAGTTTGAAGTTAATTTTGAGAGATTTTAAATACATTTTTCACAAAAATATATTTCATAAGATTGAATGCAAAAAAATATGAAAATTCTCATTTTACAGCTAAACTGCTAGTGTAAGAATTAATTTACTTGGCAATTAAGTTAATTCCAATTTCAATTAATGTTGTTTCATTATAATAAAATTTAACATCAAATTTTTTAAATTATGTTATTTTTATGCATAATTTAATTCTTTTTGAAGCCATCTGTTACATTTTTAAAGAATCAGTTTACTCTCAGAATGTTAATGAAGCAGTCTTATTAAATCTAATTTCATTGCTCATTTTGAATAAAAAGAAGGTTGTTTAATAGCATATAATTAACAGAAATATTTAATCTGATACATCATTTATTATACTGATTTTCTGAAATTTTATTAAAACAATATTTATTTTCTGTATTCTTTGTAAATCTAACGACAGCCTAAGCATTATTTTAATTTCTATATTTTTCAGCAATTTTTGAGCATTTTATCATTGCTATCCAGAGGAAGTGTAGCTGACAAGTTGCAGTGGATCTTTAGTCTCTACGATATCAACGGTGACGGATTCATTACTAAACAAGAAATGCTCAACATTGTGAGTGCCATTTATGACATGCTTGGACACTACACGGATCCTGCTGTAACGGAGCACTCGGCGAAAGAGCATGTGGATAAAATATTCCACGTAAGTCAAAAATCTTCTTTTTTATTTCAGAAACTATGTGCTTAAGCTAAAATGTTATGAATATAATGCGAATACTGTATATATTTTAACTTTTATATGAAGTTTGATGTTAAAAGAAACTAATTTTATTCAATAATCTTCAAAACTCGTATTAACATAAGAATCTTTTATTAAAATTTTGAAGGAAAATCTTAACTAATACAGGGCAATGGCGATCTGCATATTAACGTTGAATAATAACTGCTCAATGAGAAATGCATCTGCTCAATTTCAGAAACTGCTCACCGCTTGGTGTTTCCCTCCGGTACATTACTGGTATGCTGCAAACAGTTTGAGTCTGTCCTTATCTTGTAGTGGCACCCCACCTCTTCAACCGGCCATGGCGAGATTCAGAAATGACCACTTAAAAAGTTTGGTGGTGGGTGGTGGTGGGACTAATCCCCATCTGGTCTAGTGGAACTAGACCAGATCCATGAGATTAAAGACAGCCAAAAAGTCCAAAAGCAGATGTTGGATTTTCACAGCCTCCTCACGAGAAAACCCCAAGCACTTCAAGATGTGTTGCGGGCAAAACGGTGCATTGTTGCACTTGGGGCATGTTGGGTATTTTCTTTCACCGTCCTCAAAGATCATACACTTCAAGTGGCCAGTAGAAAGTCGAGACAGTGTCGTCTGATGTACTCTGGAGCCCTTATATGTTGTGGCGGCTCCAGGATGTCTTTGGAAGTACCAAGGATGAGCAAGAGGGTCAGCCCAGGTTTTAGAAGTAAGTTGTTTAGTAATGAAAGAGATCTCTGATGGTGTTAGTGCCATGCGATCTTCCGGGTTCAAAGGATTACTGGCGGCAGCCTTTGCAAGGTCGTCGGCTACTTCATTCCCAGGCAGACCAACATGCGAGGGGACCCACTGGAGGTGGATTGGATGTTGAACTGAAAGGCCCCCTCAAGTCCTGCAGGCCGCCTCAAACAGTGCTCTTATAGCCGGCGAGGGGGTGTACCTGGGTGGAACGAGTGAAGTACGTAGGGAGAGTAATTTCCTGGTAGGGTCACCCAAGGCGTGAAGGCCGTTCCAATATGCTCAGCTAAGGTCTGCAGGCATAGGAGCCAAGTCAGACTTCTACCTTAGGTTCTAACATAGGACAAGGTGCTCCAGGTCTCCGGATCAACAGAAGCTGTCAAATTTTCCCCTTTACCATGAGTCACACATCTACAGTACTTCATACTGCATCACCCGTCGCGCAGGTTATCAAGGGGCGCGCTCTGAGTTTAGGCAGAGGTCTCAGTTCAAAAAGTAAGTTACAATCTCCACGTTTTCAAGAGATCAAATCACTAAAAATTCTTCAAGTCAACATGAATGGACTATCTTCCTATGCCTAAAAAGTTTAAGGTCCCTTAATGGGCAGATGATTTTTCCTGCTTGTTCCTGTTCCCTCTCTGCCAGTTCTGATCACCTTTTTTCTGGTCTAGGCACCTCTTGGAGGCAGCTGTTGGGTGAACAGGATAAAATATACGGGGCCTTTTACGGACTGCATCGGGGCCTTTTGGACCTGATGTAGTCTTTTCTACTCAAATGGGATAAATAACAAAAAAAAATGAGATTTGAAAGGGATCTTAAATAAATTCCTAAAAAATACCTGAGATAATTTTTAGACACAATCCCAAGCTAAGCATTCTAATTGTTACCTAAATTAGGAATTTTCCTAGTATTTGAACATAGAAAACGAAAGTTTCTCCTTATGTCTGTATTTGATGGAATTTGGTGTAAATTAAATGGTATTCACTATATTATATGATTTATAATTACAAAATTGAAATAAATATAAAATATAATTAATGGAAAAATGCTTGAGTACTAATTTATTTCATACATCACTCACATTTTGAAACAAGAAAGACATTTTAAAATTTTTTTAGTTTTGAAACATTATTTTAAGACATGCTAAGTCATTAAAAGCTTATTAAATACGATTTAATGAGGAACATTATAAAGTAGAAATTTTGCAAAAACTGTTGTTTTATTTTTCTAAAAAGTATAGTTATGGAAGAAAAAGGAGTAGTTAGTAATGCAGAAAATTATTTTCATATCAAAACTTACTTCTCAATATTAGGTTCTTTAAATAGAAATAGAAAATTGCATATTAATACTAAATAGTGTTATACTTAATTGATTCTAATATTTAGTTTTAAATATTTCGAGAAGTTTGCCAATGAGTCTGATTTCATTGGGGAATCAATATGCTTTAAATTTATCCTAATTTTTAAGGAATATGTTTAATTTTTCCTATAGTGAGAGAGTTCTAAATAAAACTCATGAGAAATCATGTAATGTAAATTTTTATTTCCTCTAGCTCTATTTGAAAGCAACAATGATTGAACTTCAGATTTTTGTGCTTAATCTAAAGAATCAAAGATTCTTAACTTAGTAATATTACAATTAATATTGATAGAAATAGTTTAATATGATAAAAATTTGAGCTCTTTTCTGTCTGCTGTATACATACATAATACTTATCTTAATGTAAGTTTAAATTAGAATTAATGTTAAAGTATTTTGAAATTTATTTTTCAAAAAACTAGCTTAAAATAAAGGAAAAGATGAAAAATTATTTTTGAAAAAATACTAATTTATCTAGAATTCTACAGGATTTACAATAATTAATTCCAGAATTCTACAACTTTAATAAGATATTCTTTTTATAATTATGGTTGAGATATTTTGAAAGTAACATTTTTCAAACTTATGAAAAATTTTATTCGAAAAGTTGATTTCTTAAATTGTTTTAAAGCAAAGAATATTTTTAAAACTTTAAAAAAAGAATAGATTTATTTCGTATTAAAAAGGAATTTACGCTGATAAAAAATATAAAATAACAAATATGTACGATTTTCTTGTTTTTAAAAATTCAAATTTATTCAACCATAAAAGGCAGCTTCAGATTGCATTTTTCTGATTTATATCATTTTACTGTATCCATTACGTTAAAATGGTTGAAGATATTTTTGGCACATTTTTTTATTTTGTTGGAAAGAAAGTTGTAAGTAGTTTCAAGTGTAAGGCACGTGGCATGTATTTAAATTTTTTTCATAAAGTTTCTGTTTTTTTTCCTATTATTTTTCTTAATAAATTCCTCCCTTTAATTACTTTTTAAAAGAATAAATTGAAAAGTCTTTTTTCATAAGATACAATAAAGGAAATACCCATTTCTCAATTACAATAAATAAATTTTTAAGAAAAGTCGGCAAAAGTCTATTTTTGATGCCTAAAAAATTATTGATAATTGGAAATTTATTGCTATTAATCCTCCAAACTTAATAAAATTCAGCATTGCACTTTTTAAAAAACTATCAGTATTGTGTTTTTAAGAAGCTATGTATATTTTATATAGCATTTCTAAAAATGTTTTTTTTAAAATTTAGTTTATAAGTTTACACGAAAATGTACCGTAAATAAAAAAGAACTAAGCTTTCAATTCAGATCATTGGTTCTCCAATAGTGCTCAAAATACTTTGGGATTACAATTCTCTTTATTAATTACAAAATATGTTTAGAAAAGGAAATTTCTGTGTTGGTATACAGTTTCGTATACAGTTAGACAGTTAGACGTATACAATTTAGTATACAAATCGTATACAGTTTAGACCACCATATATATATACATATATATATATGTATATATATATATATATATATATATATATATATATATATATATATATATATATATATATATATATATATATATATATATATATATATACATATATATATCCTTTTATAATGATTTTAATAACTATTTCATTCAAATACATTTTATTGCATGATTCTGAATAATTTTGTAGTAAATATTTTAAGAATTAGATTGATAAAATAATATTGTATGCTGGAGATTCCAAGGCACATGCCCTGTTAATATTTCTAAAAAGATCAGAATTGGGTTAAAAATTACATATATGTTATTAAATACAACATTATATTTGTTAAATATATTATATAATGACACGCAGTCAGGAAGTTCTTCCTTAATTTCTATCATTAATTAATATGACAATTTGGTATTTGCTTACTGTTTCAGAAGGAAGTACTCTAATGTAATTGAAATGGATATTCAATAGGGTTACACCAAAATTAATTCTATAAGTTTGCTAAATTATTTACCTTGTAATTAATACAATTGAAGTACTTTCCTTCTGGCTAAAATGGTCATAATATGAATTTATCATAAATTCAATTTTTTTCTGCCAATCTATATAAAACTTTCTGGAAGTGAGGAAAAGTGAAAAAGCTTTCTAGCCATGTGTTTTCTTAGGAAAGAATATAACGAAAGAATAAGGATTTTTTAAAAGCTTAAGAAAAAAGCAAAACACAGAAAATTATCTATCTCGTTGTTAAAAGATATGAAAATTCAAAATTAAAAAATAAAAGAATGTTTTCCAGAGATAAATGTTATATAAATAACAATATTTATTGCCTTACTAAAAGAAATGAATTATAATAAGAGATCAAAAATTTCAAAGAGGTATAGAACATAAACTAAGTACAGTATATAAAGATTAAACAGATTTTACGAGAAAATATAGATGTCAGTTTAATTTGATTGAGACTAAGATTATAAATATGAGGGAAAGATACAGATGAAAGTGTTAATTTCTAAATAAAAAAATCAATAAAGTTTCAAACAAATAACGTTTTTCTAACGCTATTTTAAAGTGTTTATTTTAGTATAAAGCTTATTTTGCCTATTTTAATCAAATCTTTCTTTCCAAAAATTCAATGAAGAACATTTCATTAAATAGAAAAAAGAATTTTTATCAAAAAGGATTAAACTTGGTAATCATGATATAGCAAAATATAAACATAAAGTGTGAAGGTCTTAAGAAATTATTTGTTTGAATCTTTATTACATTTAATTATTTGTTTGAATCAAAAAATATCTTAAGTCTCACATTTATGTATGAAATCCTTCTATTAAAGTAAATGCTAAAATAGATAAATATTTAAAAAATACTTTACAACCCGTTACTGCCAAACATCAAAAGTAATAAAATTTTGATTCAAGTTGAAAAAAGTGAAATCGCATGATAAAAAAGAATACGGTAAAATTTTTTGTAGGTAGATTTCCTTTTTATTAACTTAGAAACAAATTCTCACAATTATCCTTAGCGAACTCATTAATTTTCTTAGAAATATTAAACAAATATACATTGTAATTAAAAATAAAAATAACTTATAATTTGCAATAAGAATAAAGTTAATTATTAATTTAAATGTGAATGCTATTAAATGATTTTTTGGCAGCACAAAATAAAAAAATTTACCAAACTTTTAAACATGACTTTTTTAGTGTTACCTTTCAGCTTATGCCAATATATTGTTTCGCTTACAATGTTAGAAACAAAATAATCCAGTAAACTTAGTTGTAATCTTGCTTATATTTTTATAATATATTATATTTGGTATTAGCAGATGTTAATTTTATTGTGAAGATAAAATTTTCAAACGTAATTAAGTTAGAATATGCATTTAAGTTGTACGAAAACCACAATGAAATTTTGAACCTGTCGTTGTGTTTGATGTATGTTATACTATTAGACAAAAATTGTTTCTCAGGAAGACACTCACAAACAAAATGAAATAAAAAAAACTATTACAAACTATTTTTACTTATTGGATCAATCTGTATAAACACATTAACAAATATTGCTTAAAAACAAGATAAAAAATTCTTGAGTAAGTTATGATATTTTGAAGTTTGAGTATTATTTCTAGTATTCTTAAATGTTTCTTCATCCCTGTGAATAAAACTAGTAAATATTTAATATTTAAAGCGTAACTTATTTACGTTTAAAATAAAAATTTAAAACGTAAAATTTTCTAAAATATAGTATAAAAATATATTTCATCACTTTAAATAGTATGAAATAATTTCATTACGTGTTTCATAGATTTTAAAATTGTTTCAGTAAAGAAAATGATACAGTTTATAGATTTTATAATAATTTTTATCAGAAGTTTTAAGGAACTATTAATATTTTGGATTTGAGGTGTTATAAATTTGTTGATAGAAATTTCTAGTAAAACCTAAAAATAATGAATCAGTTTCTTAATTTTATAAATACCATAACTGTAGAAAATTTGAATATGATTTTTTTTTACATCAGATACGACTCCTTAATTTTTTGTAAGCTATTAAAATATATATTCCCAACTAAAATATATATTTTTTCATATATATATATTTTAATATATAAGTGCTAAAGATATTTTAATGTATTCACAATTATCACATTTAACAATTAAATTAATAATGTTGACGTTATTTATATGAGTAAACTAAATAAAACTTATATAAATAAGTTTTATTAAATATATTAATAAATATTTTTAACACACACACACACACACACACACACACACACACACACACACACACACACACACACACACACACACACACACACACACACACACACACACACACACACACACACACACACACACACACACACACACACACACACACACACACATATATATATATATATATATATATATAAAATTTTAATTAAAATTTAGTTGAAATTAATGAAATTGCTAATTTAGAAAGTATTTGTCATACAAACCGTGTGTTGTAAAGTTATATGCTTCTTATAAGAGTGTTTCTCGAATATATATGTATGTAAATATATATATATATATATATATATATATATATATATATATATATATATATATATATATATATATATATATATATATATATATATATATATATATATATATATATATATATATATATATATATATATATATATATATATATATAGATATAAAAAAATCCTCTACAAAAGTTAAAACTGCAGACTTAAACTAGAATAAAATTTTATTCGAGTGAAAGTTTTGTGTTTTGTAAAACTTAATTCGACGTCAATCTAGAAAATATTTTTAAATTTTGTCATAAATTACATTTACAGCAATATATTTATATCTTAATATTTAAAAGTTTCAGAACACATTAAGAACTGATGAAAATGTTATATGCGTGTGTGTTATTAGATGGAAGAAGACTTTGAAATCTGTAAATATAAATTCACTTCTATTATAAAATAAAAAAGTAAAAGATTGCAAATCTGTCAATGTCTTTTCGTGTTTTTCGTATTTAAATCTGAAGATTCAAGCTTTCGATTTCCAATAGCATATTGTAAGTCCATTTCAGTATATGTCCAAGAAAGACGTTGACAGTTTCTTTGTGCTGGTTAAACTCAAAGGGTTTCATTATGTTAGGGAACTTTTCAAAAAAGGAAATGGAAAAGAATGAAATTCTAGAAATAGAAGCAATATGGTATAAAATAATACAAGCTACTGTAAAATTTGTAATTGAAAAAAAATTTAACGTCAGTAATTAAATTTACCATTTAAATTGTAATGCATGTATTTAGTGACTTTATTCAATAAAAAGCACTTTTAATTAACTACGTACTTGTACTATTTGAAAATTCATTTTTCTTAATTTAACTTCACTAATTTTGACTACATTTTATTTTTTCAGTAGTTTAGCACTGATTAAGTATTTCTATATTAATGAAGTACGATATGTAAGTAAATATTTTGACATATATTTGCAAGTTTTATGAAATTAATTTAAACACTTCTTTTGTAAATTTATTAATAACTATAGAAAGTTGAATAAGAACTGTGGAATATAATTACACAGTACGCACAATTTTTAAATAATAATATTTGTATAAAGCTTGTGCATATGTGTACAATTTGTACACATGTGTACATGCATATTTGAAGGCAAAATTCAACCATTTTATGTATGATAAATTTTTACTTAAAAATATTTAAACTATCCTCTTTTAAATTTTATGATGTTACATGAAAAACTAATTTAGTTTTTTGCATTATTATTGGATCTCAGAAATTAAAAAACGATTTTTTCAGAACTCAAAATGTATTTGCATCTCTAATTTTTTTAAAATTTAAATGTGAATAATTTAATTTATGTTTCAAATTTTAAAAAAGAAATATCTGGTTGATTTTACAACTTGAATTTTTCTAGTCATGAGAGAATTTGGAAGCTAAGCTTTTTCTAAAATTTATCGTAAATTATTGTGATAATACTTAAATACATTCGAGTTACAACAGACAAAATTTTATTATTTACATAAATGACTGAAACAGCTCTGACGTACGTTTAACAAATCTGCATTATATAAAAACTTCATATTCAAAACATAATTAAAACATTTTAAATTAATTTATAGTACATTTTTATATTTATGTTTGTAGAGAATAAATTTGAAACCTTTCCTTTTCTGAAATTAGGAGATTTTAAATTAGCTCATTTTCTCTGCATTTCTAATGATTTCTGAGTTTTCAAAGAAAGCAATTAATTGTATAAAAGAAATCTTGATTTCGTTGCCTAATATTATCTTTGTTAATTATCCATTTAAATGGAGCCTTATCTTAAGCGATCAATACTTTACATTGGTTCCTAATTGGGTTTTACATGATTTTTTTTTGTATCTCTACCTTTACATTTTTTTCAGTTTTTGAGATCTCTGTTATTTTCTTTCTTCTTATCTTAACACAGAATGTTTCCTCACGCATTTTCATACTTGGAAAAAAGAATACTTAAACATTTTTATATATTTATTTGTCACCAGTTATTACAGTTGAAATTAAAGAAATATAAGTTTAATAAATGTAAAATAAACTATTAATGCATTTGAAATAAGAACTGAAAAAATTTGAGATAATTTAGATTTCTTTAAAATTAAAAAATATTTCCTTTATATTAAACAGATGTATTATTTAATATAATTACTAAATCCTGACGTTAGCACGACTCAATTATCGAAGTAATTAGATTCTGATCATTGGTTTTTCAGCAATATACTTTAAATAGTGTATTAATTTTGTACTATTTAAGCATAAAAACATTAATGCTAGTGAAGCAAGATGAAAATATTTAAACGTTAAACGTTATTTAAATTAAATTTTTAATTGCATTGTAGCAATAGAAATAAAATTGATAACTTTATATATATATATATATATATATATATATATATATATATATATATATATATATGAAAAATTTAAAGAAACATATATCACAAGTTTTTACATAATTTAAAAGCATAATATTAAAATTAAATATTTATATATTTTAATTTTAAAATACATAAATATATGATAATAAAAGAAGCATTTGGAGAAAGAAAGACTAATAAGATTTTAGATTTGAGAAAAAAGATGAAAAAAATTGCTTAAGAAGCAGTTTCTCTTGGCAAATAGAAAAAAACAAAGAGATCGATAATTATTTAAAAATAATTAAATTCTTTCAAAAATAAGTAGAAGAATTACTGACCAAGCGAGAAATACACACACACACATATATATATATGTGTGTATATATATATATATATATATATATATATATATATATATATATATATATATATATATATATATATATATATATATATGTATGTGTGTGTGTGTGCCTGTGTCTGTGTATTAATAAGGATATTGATTAAAGTGTACATGAGATAGATAATTTTTAAACAAAAATAATCTATAGTGTTATATTTAATAAATAATTTATATATTTTTTCTTAGTTATTTCACAATATATATATTTCAAGTTATTTCTTATTAATATAAATTAATAAAAATTTGTAGGAAATTTTAAATTTGATAAACATAAATAAAAATTTTCAAGAGTTTCTTTTTAAATTAAGGAAAATTTTAAATAATTTGTACTTAAAGTAAATGAAGTAACATAAAACCATTTCTGAAACATTAACTAAGTTGTTTTCTCTATCTCTTAGTAGTATAAAATTAACTTATATACATATTTATTATTCCATAGAATAAATTATTTATGGAATTTATGCACAGTAATTAAATATTCAATGAAACCTAGCCTTATTTTGCAGCCAAGACCACAAGTACAACTATAGTTTTAAGTAATAGTATTTCATTCGTAATGTCAATGTTTTCAAAAATGTTTGCTAAATAATTAATAAATGCTTTAGTTTTTCTATTTAAATTTCAAACATGAAATATTTATAACTCATTTTGTTGAAAAATATTTAAGTTTTTTATAACATGTGCATTGCGAAATGTGTTCTCTTTGAACAATGAATTTTTTTATATTTCTATGCAGCAAATTGATTTGAATAAAGACGGTGTAGTTACTTTGGATGAATTCATGGATTGGTGTCAAAAAGTAAGTAAATTACTTAGCAACGTTTACAAACAGAAAATGTAATTTCATGTCATTAGAACTAAATACACATGCATGGATATATGCATAAATTTTTGTTAATTTTAACATTAAAGTATATATTTGTGTAAAAACAATAAATACATATGTGTATTATACTATAAATTAAAATATACATACCTATTGTTGTAAAAGCTGTTGTTGTGCAAAAATTTGGGGGAATATATGAAATATATGGGTCCAAAATAAAATAAAAAAGCAATGATTAGGTTATTTCCTATGAAAAATGTATGTAGTTCTTTTATTAGATACCGGATTCTACACATGTTACTCACGTTCTTCGGCTGTAACGATGCATGTTTGTCACAGAGGGGCTATTGAGATTATTCCAGGATTTTTCATTGCAATATAATTTAATGTTGTTGTTTCTAACTCCAGATGATGTAGCTAAGCTACACCATCTCTATAATACCAAAAATATCCAGAAGTCCAAAAATCAAATCGGATCCCTTAAAATCTCAAAAACTGTACAATTTAAATAAATAAGAATATGATCGGTGGAGGCTTGGACAGCCCCACGCCAATGACACTCTGAAAAGAGCCTCTGGCCTTGGTGAAAGGTAAGGGATTTAATATGGCCGCTCAACATGCGTGAGAGAGCCGTCTGCTGTTTTCTCGATATATTTAGCTTGTTGTACCAACGAGGTCTTTTGCCAAAGTACCATGGGTGAGCAGGAGAGACTCTCCAAAGTGTACTTAATGCCTTCCTTTTGATTGAGGAAAATTCAGAATAAGTTAATTTAGCGTTGTCATACAGGTTATCAGCAGTGGCTGTCTTGGCCAAATTATCAGCAATTTCATTGCCATTCAATCCAACATTGGAGGGAACCCACTGAAAGTGTATAGAGTTTCTTTTAACAAGCTGATTCAAAAGTTCTAGTAGTTCAAAAGTACTATAATTTAATGTACCTAAATGATCTACTGGAATATAATATTTAAAAATAATCATATGTCAACCCTTAGGCAATCAAATAAGCTTGTCAATTTAAAAATGGAATGGCAAAGTGGTAGGACAGTGATCTTTGGAGTGAAAGGGCCTTTGCAAAATTTTACTACTGTTAATTAGGTGAAGATAAATGTTTTTTTCTTTAGAAATGAATGATTGTCGGCTTGAGTTTCATGGAGATTTCTTGTTTTATTTTTTACAACATATGAATATGGCTAGCAATCTAGGAAATGTATACCTTTAACTACTAGGCTTTACATCAGCCTTCTTTTTTTAAACTATCTGCCAAGCGATGTCAAAATCTGTGTACCATCACCATGAGTAATAAGAATTTCAACCTAGGGAATCAGCACTACAAGTCATTACACATGAATAATTAATTATAACCATGCTGCATTTACGATTCTTAAGCAAACTAGCTGCAACAATTAGATCAATGATATTGGGACAAGATTATATAAATAAGTAGAAATGAGTGAGGCGTTTTAGTGTAGAAATTAATGATATGTGTATCATTTATGGAACAAAACAAAATGATCTATGTATAATAACTCCATGAATAATTGCTTCGAATAGAAAGATAATGAAATTGTCTTTTTCCGAAATATATCATAATTCAACACAGAAGTACATTGATGATATTGTATTTGAAGTCTAGTGAGTATTAAATGCATGAAAATAACAGAGAAATAAAACACTTTAATGACATAAGCAATTGTGAAAAAGTAATAATTTTGGACAGTTTGTAATAATTCACACCTGTTCATTTGGTATTTCGACCCTATAGTGCTTTATAGTTGAGGCATTTGAATCTTACTAAGGATGCTTTTTAGAAACTACAAGACTTCAATTTATTTTTGTGGATAATGAAGATGCGTTAAAGAATTAATATTTTCACAGACTTATCCACCATATTATATGGCAAATGAAATCACTTGGTTTCAAGCTAGACAAGCATCAGTCAAGATTTTAAGTAGCATGTCCACTGTCTACACATGATCCTATGTCTGGACAAGTTAGAGGTCACAATTTTATCATTTTAGAAAATAAGCAGCATTTGTTGAATAGCAACCAAGTTGTATGACAATATAACTTGAAAAACAACCAAATAGTGATTTATTGTAACTATGGATGTAGACTGAATGAGCTCAGGGGGTTGAATAATATTATTATGTAATCGAAAATGAGAGCAAATTATTGGAAATTGTTTTGTATATTATATATAAGGAGCAATTACGAGAATAAATTGCAGCTGAACATACTCCTCACCAATCGTTCTACGAATGCGATCTGAATTTTCTTCCTCTCGGCTAGAAGATGACACGTCAATTTCTCCTCTGATTTTCAACAATGGGTTAACCATTAAATCAAAACTTAATTCGTCTCAAAATTAATTGATGCATCACCCGCTAATTTCCATTCATGACAGACCAAGCTTGGTGAACTTCGCAAATGACTGCTGGCGTTGTCCTTCTAGAAGTAACACAGTTCTATACTGTAAAATTAGTGCATCGTAAGAAAAACATGATTATTTATCATAATGAATTATGGCTAGTTGTTATTTGAGGTTACTAAATATAACGATGAGCATCTTCTACCATAATAGGAGAAAATTTTTTGTGATATTATCTCCACTAAACTACATTGTTAAAAATGACAGAAGAGGTTCCTTCTGCATACACCAAACCGATAACTTGCTTCCCAAATGGTACGGATGGAATCTGGAGTCATTACTCTTAAGCAATTTTTCACTGTACGTACAGACACGTAGCACTGTCTTTATTCTTTCCATCATATTTATTAATCATTAAAACACCCTATATGTTTGTTTTAGTTATTAATGTGATTTATGGATGACTGAATGACTGTAGAATACAACAACATTAACTTTCTAACTGAGAGTTAAAATGTAGTTTGTTTCTACGGTCATAAAGTCACCCTTTCAATAATTACTGAAAGTATTTATTGGAATTGATGTTCCAGATGCCTGTTAAAACACATTGCGTATGTAAGCTATCAGAAAGGATTTTTCTAAATAGCAATCTTTGGTTCTAATACAGAATTTCACTGATGATAAGGGTTAGACTACATTTCAACAATCATTGCTTACTTTCCATTTGTGTTAATCATGTAACTACTGATTTAGGGTGTTTTAGAGCACAGGCAATGTCCTATTACAAATAAACATATGTATGATAATTAATGATCATATGTTTTGCGAACTTGTAGAACAATGAACTACCCGTCATAGTGTACGCAAACAAGTGCAAGATATTTTATCTAACAATAGTGGGTATAACATATTGCTGAACATAAGATTACCTCGTTTTCCACATATGGTTGTCCACATGTAAATTGACATATCAAGGAAATCCGAATGAATCTTGCGAATTCTATTCATTTTTTTGTCTTATAAAACATGGAAGATTACTCTTAATTATTTTTTTTTATTAACAAAGTAGTCGAAAGACAACTTGACTTATATTTTAAGAGAGTCCTAAAATGTACTTATAAATTCATTTCAAGCTTCACCTTGAAAATTGTATTTAAACTATTGTAAGAAAATAAAGACCACAAAGACCATAGGCCCTTCACCAGATAGGAAAGTACTTTGAACAAGCCCAGTATGAAGTGCTTTATGCACTGTCTTGACTTTCAATGATGTATATTATTTAATAATTTATACGATAACATAATCTGATAATATTACATTATCTCTTCACATATTAAGGCTAAAGAAGTGCATACTATAAGGGATTTTTGAGCTTGAGAAATTTTGGACAGTTTGCTTCTACTCATTAACAAATCAAGCAACTATAATAAACTATATTGTGATAAATATGGATGAACATGATTGTCCTTTTAACCTCTCAAATTTTCAGTTCTACCATGTTTTCAGTTCAAGCCCCAATGATAAATAAGAACATAAAATAATGTTTATTAAATCTTCATCACTTTTTTGTAATAGTGAAATATTCAGATTAGTGATTAGCAAACATGGCTGCTTAGCCTTGTGCCGCAATACAAGATATTTCTTAATTTCTGCGCAAAGGTAACTGATGATTTTTTGGGCTGTGAATTATTATGTTAGATTAGGTGCATAGGTAATTTTATATTTAATTTTTATTTATTTATTATTGTTTTTTTTTTGCTTTATGAACTTACTGTTTAACTTTATATACTGCAAATAAATGCTCGAGCAATTTCTTTAATTTCTCTAACGTCAGTCTGCGTTATGTAAACAATTGATACTTGAATATATTAAGATACTTGTTTTATGCTACCAAATATATATAAATTTTGCTGCAAAAATGTTTGGAAATAATTTGAGTGCTGCTAAATGACTCATAGAAAATTCTTTAAGAATACACTTTGCCGCACAGAATAAATCAAATAGATATCTGTATTTAAACTATTATTGAAATCTCTGTTATTGTACAGAATCTATTACTTTTTCACAGTGTTTTTAGATGAAAAAAATGAAGAATGTATTTTAAAGAATAATTTGGAGATTTTAGTTAATGCAGAAATAATTTACTATAGTCCAATCTTAATTTCCTCTTAAAAGTTAAAGTAACATTTACATTTCTTTAATAAAGAATCATTTAACATATTTTGTAATTTACATTACTTCGGACAACGTTAATTTCGATAAAAATTTTCTCTACATTCTATCAGACTACGCCTGACCATATCCTCCACAGCTTAATCTATCTGGTGAGGAATCTCTACGAGGATTTACTCTACGTTTGTGGCTTTCTCATAGTTGCTTGAGTCATGGACTTATACTTCGTGTTGACCGTGTGAGGACTAGAAGCAATGCAATAATTTAGTGTTAAAATGATTTTGCAAAATGATTTACAAATAATCTTAAGAGTGCTTTTTCGAGGTGAAACATTTTCAAGAATCGTATGTTCCGGAGTATTTATTCAAATTTGATGCCTTTTTTTACAGAAATTAATCTTTTTGAAAATGATTCATACTCATCAATTTTATACCAAAGAAAACTAATTGTAAGACTGTTAATTACTTTTTTGTAGATATATAATTATGGAAACTGTAGTAATTTTTAATAAATAGAAAATTTTTTAAGTGATTGTTCCATTTAATGATTGTATAGCAAAAAATAATTTTCAGTTCACAATATTTTCCATATTTTAAGATTTTTATCATAAAATTCAGCAATGATAATGTTTTGTACAATATGAGAATTACATTTATGTCTGTGTACTATCTACTTCTAAAATGTAGCATTTTAATAATTATTTGTACAGTTTCTTAGATTTGAAACGCAAACGTTAATAATAGTATAAAATTTTACAATATTTTCAGGATGAATTACGTACCAGAAGTCTTTTCATGTTGGACACCATTTTGTGACCATCAATGTATTCGACTTGCAGTCAAACTGAAGCTGTCAGACGAGGAACTTTCTAGGAAAAGTCTAACCATTTCAAATAAGATGTATATAGTTTCCTTTTTATTCTGCCTACTTATTTACTTTAAAATATCAGGAAGATAATGGTTTCAATCGCATATCTTTTAGAATTTTAGAAAAAACTAAATTATATATAAAATATTAATAATTAATACTTAAAAATATTTTAATACAAGTGTCCAAAATTTAAAACGAAACCATTTAGACAAACAAACAAAAAGAATATAAATACTATCTTTAAACATAACATTTCTTAAATTTAAAATGAAATTTTTAACTGAAGTTTTTGTAATGAAAATATTCTCAAAACAATTAAAGGATATTGCATCACCCGTTAAAAGTTTTTCGATTGTTAAAAAGCTGTAAGTAAAACTTTTAAATGTTTAGAGTGAAGAATTCAGATATTATAACAAATTATAGTAAAATCTATGATAGTATCAGCTTCCAGTTTATCCATGAGAATCATTAGAATTTCCATACATAATAATACATTAACAAAAAGTAAGATGTATTAGGCTAGTGAAAAATTTTAAAACTCAATTTTAATGAAGATAAATAAAATCCAATTATGGTGATGAGCAGGAAAAGATTCATTGTTGGAAATACAATAATTGAGATACATAAATAAAACTTTTATATATATATATATATATATATATAAATCAAATAGCAAAAGAATCATAGTGACCCTATTTATAGTTTAAAATAAATCTTTCATATGCATTGAATTTAATAATATGTCCATTCTCCAATTTTTCTGCTTATGCAAAGTTATTTCTGAAACAAAAATTAGACACTGCAAGATAATTATTTAGAATGTGGAACATTATTTTCACTGTTCGATCTGAAGTCAACAACGTTTATTCTACTATATAAACTTTTTGATAGAAAAGAAGTGTTTTCATACCTTCATTTTATTGCTAAATTCTGTAACAGAGAACTTATATTTAATCTCAGTAAATCATCACCATTGTCTTCAGTAAATAAATAGCTTCAGGGAATTTTTCGCTTATTATCTAAATCCATTCTTGTCCTGAAATCTATACATTTCCAATCAGATTGGCAAATAGAAATTGTTAGTTTCTAGATTTCAGACTATAAAAAGTATACTTTGTATAAATTATGCTTAGAACTCTAGAAACTGAAATTTATTCAGAGTTAATCTACTAGTAATTTTTTTCTATTTTTAGATATTTATAAATGCTTAAACATATCAGAATTTTATAGCTAAGTTTAATCTGGTATTTCTAGAAAGTTTTTATTAATTTGTAATTTACTATTCAGGGAACGTGAACAAATTAAAAGTTTAGTTTTAAGTTTTGTTTCTAAACTTTAAATATCTTACACATGGTTTTAGCAATAATATTTTTAAGTTATATGATGTTATAAACCTAAATGTAAAGATTTTCAAATAAAATTCTTTCATAATAAGTATTTAATTACATAAATTTTCTAAGACTGAATTGTACTAAAAGAAATAAGTATTCAAATATAAATTTTAACAAAAATGGAAGTAGTAGTGAAAATACCTATTACATAATCAGTTATTAAGAGACTAATTAATGATTTAGAGGAGAAAAGCAAATTTTATTTGTATCTGTTGCTGTAAATTTCTAATCAAAAATAAATTTTTGAAAACTTCACTAAAGTCTTAGAGCCAATAAAGTGCATAATTATTCTTTTACAAATTCATGCATATTTCTATTACGTGATATTGTATTAAATATATTTAATTTGTTAATAACATATAACTTTTATCACAACACTGAATAATTCATGCAGAATGAAAAATTTATTTCTTAGTTCAGAATAATATACAGAATATAATTTTATTTGATTCATTTTGCACTAAGAATAACATACTATTTTTATAACAAATAGTAATAGCAAGTCAGTCCAAGCAGAATACTTTAAATATGAATTTTGATTTTAAAATAGGGAAAACATCTCATAAAATAGATTGGAAATATATTATAAACGAGGCGTAAAATTGATGTAGTTTTTTAAACATTTTATGAAACAAATATGTGAGATAATTTATCTTCATTTATGATTGTACGTTGAATTCTACAATAAATAAAAGCAGCATTTTTACGCAACCAAATTATATTTAAAATTTTTCTGAAAACAAAATGTTTACGTAATCAGAATATATTTAAAAAATTCTGAAATAGGTCTGAGTTGTTCTGGAAATGAAGTTTAGAATAAAAGAACAATAGAAACCTGATATTAATGAATATAAATATAGTAGGGAGACAGGAGTTAGTTAGCTGTATCATTACGACTTTTCTGAAGGCAATATGTTTACGTATAACTAGAATATATTTAAACATTTTCCTTAAATAACTCTGAGCTGTTCTAAGACTGAAGTTTAGAACAAAAGAAGCCCGATATTAATAAATATAAATCTAGTAGATAAATAAGAGCTAGTTCGCCGTAACGATAAATTTGCTTTATGGTAATGTTTGTAAAAGTTTGTAGCAGACCAATATCATTCTATACTGTCTTTCTTATAACATATTAGTGTTCAAGCAAAAAACAATAGCATTTACAGAACACGTTAAAATTCAAATATTCTCATTTTTTACTTGTTCCTCGTGTTTAAGTAATCTTTCTTGTGTTAGTAAATAATAGCTCATAGTCTTGTCTTAAAAAAGATATTTTTGTCTAGGAAATTTTCATGCAAGCATATGCCTTAGACCAAAGTTATTCTTTTTTTCTCGAAGAAATTAATTCTAATTACTTCTATAAATTTTAAAAAAATTCCGAAAGATTTTTCGAGGCTGTCTGAGATAAGTAAAGTATGCCTCAAAATGTTATCCTCTTTTTTAAAAATTATCATCAAATGTTATCATCATAAGCTATCCTCTTTTTTTAGAAACTGTGATAATTATTTTTAAATATAAAATCTGTGAAATGCTAGTAGAGAAAAAATATTTGGCTGCAATTATTGATGTTACATACATTTCAGGGAAATAAAAAAAGCTGTACAAAATACATAGAAAATTTTCAAAGATTTCTAATGAAAGAATAAAAAGAATTTAGAAAACTCAAGTGACAGCAACTAAATAAGAAATATGTGGGGAATAAACAAGAGAAGGAAAAATGGAGCAATTTATATCGTTTCTGTGTTAAACTATTTAAACACTGTGCACCATAAAAACAATGTATTTGTAGTTACTATGTGAAAATTTTTAACTTATAGATTTTGTGATTTTAATCAAACTATATTTTATATTAATGCTCATTACAACAACAAAAACTATATAGTTAAAAAGAAAATTTGATCTTTCCAGTCTTTGGATTATTTTAGCTAAAAGAATTTTATTTTTTTTTTTTACTTTTACAGTGAAACAAAAAGGAAAAGTGACAGAAGCAACTTCATTTTTTAAATCCTTACAAGAAACAGAAATTAAATTTTTAATTCTTCAATTTAATAGGATTCGAGCATTTACAACGTAACATAGCAGTTTATTATGTAGTATGGGCAGACTGACTAAAAATATTTTCGATTTGAGCATTTCAGTTAACGCAAAGGCACTATTTTTTAATTTTACTTCGGCCTTTTCCCCAAAATTGTTCTCATATGCTGGGACCTTAAATGAATCATAGATTGGTAAATCTAATTTTTTTTTAAATTCTCAGAAGAATACAAATGGCCATTTAACCTTATAATTGAATTTTTTATGTTCATAATGTGGTTATAAAGGACAGAATAAAATTATTTGCAAATACACTTGGAACTATGTTTAAAAGAAAGAAAATTAAAAATTAAATCACTAAATTTAAATATTTTATATCGTTTTAAATGATAGACAGATTTTTATTCGTAATAAAAAGATACTTCTTCACATTTGATGTTACATCTTCAAATAGTGTTGTTTATTACAATTGTGTAATTTTAATGTTGATTTAAAATTTAATCTATGTATTATTTTGAAAGTATATATGTTATTCTTGCACTTACAGTAGAATATTTAGTTATTGATCTCAGTTTTAAAAATTATTGACCTATTCTTGTACTATTTGATATATAATATTTTTCACTTTATAGTCTTTTAAGCAGAATAGAATGTAAATAACACTTTTATGATGAAGTCTTAAAAAAATCAACATTTTTATACTTTTCTCATCTGTCAAAACATTCAATATTCATGTAATTTTTTAAATTCCTCTTACACGTAACGATTCATTATAAAAGCACATGAATATGAAAGCTTTCATTAAAAATAAATATTGAACCTCTTATTAAAGTTCTTATATTAAGAATAGATTCTGTAGAAGATTTTTTAAATAGCCAACTCTTACAATATTATTGCTCGTGATCTACGAAAAAGTAGCAAGAATTCATTTAAGTACAGTGTGAAATGTTACTGTGCCTTGTAGTTAAGTCGTAACAAGGTGATAACAGTAGTGTTAGAAAAGGTTTTAAAACTATTATATATAATTAAAGGTTTTCAATTTGTGCGAGTATTCTAGAAATTATAATATCACAAAATAAGAACTTAATATAATCTTGTATTCCATGATTTTATAACGTATATAATAAACCATTTTAAACGTTTCATTTTCAAAGAATATTCGAGAAAAATATTGATTTTTTGGCTCTAGTGTCGGTGTTGTTAACAACAATTAACATCCAATAATATTTACATTAAAATATATCATCTATAAGTGAAAATAGTAAAAAGTTAAATTATATTTCCTAATTTTTTTTAAAAAATTGACATTTTGGCTTAAAATTTCTTATTGATCTTTATAATTTCTAAATTTATTCATTGACTCTTATGATCTAGAAATTTTTTCTATTAATAGTAGTTCTTGTTAATGTGTAAAGTTTTTTTCATGAACACTTTATCGAAACATGGTTTGTTGGTTGGTGCAAGTTAGATTAAAAACTCCTCAATTGTGAATAAGTAAGGTAATATGTGGGTGCTTGGTTTTTATCTTATCAATGTTTTACATTACTTTTAAAGTAGAAGATTGATTAAAATTGACAATAATTTTATTACCTGTTGTTGAGATAAATTGCTATGGTAACGATAGCAGTTTATTAGTATCATTAATTGAAGTTTTAATTTTGCAAAGCAATGTCAGTGATACTGAAGCAAAATATTCTAATTTCATACTAAAATTTCGCTTTTAATCAGGTTTTAAGTTCGTTTGCAACTATAAGATTTAAATTCTTAAAATTGCAGTAAATTGTGTGTTCTTTAATGTGACTACATAGAGTAGTTTAAGCATTTATTAATACTATACAAATGATAATAAAAATAAGAATATAAATGATTCCTTAAACAAATGTATAATGTAAGACGAAACCAATTAAATACTTACCAAGTTATTTCCAACGGAAAAATTAGTTTGATATATCAGAAAATTAAGTGTCTTTTTTTTAATATAATCAATTATATCCAATCAATATTTTTAAAAGGTATAGTTTTACTATCGATAATTGATGTAATTTACCTAAAAGTAAATTTTATGTTTTAAAATAGACATATAAATGAGACGCATATTTCTAAAAAATGTGTCTTATTGTCTAAGTAGCATCTCATTGATTATTCATATTTGTATTCACGTATTACTAATTGTACTTATTAGGTTTAATTTCACAGTCAAATGTCACAGTTAAAAATGGTCCCGAAAGGCTTTACGGATTATCTAATTTGAAATTGGGTCATAGAAATAGATGTGAATTTGATAGTCATTACTCTGCCTCATAGAATATCAACAGTCTTATATTTTAATGCATCTTTTTCTTCACTATTATAAAATGAATAATATATATCAGACCAACAATTTTGTTCATTCTTTACATTCTACGTAACATAATTCTATTCAGAAATATTAAAATTAAATCTTTTTCAACGTAGCTAAATATTAAGTATAATATTTAGTAATCGAAAATGTATCTTATCTATTTAAAGTTGATAAATATTGAATTCAAAAGGTGATCAACTGTTAGAAAAAAGCATTACCATTAATCTATAAGCTACAAAGTGCTACTTATCGTTATTTATCTAAATTATGAGTGTAAATATAAATATCCATAACCAATTTTAGATTCTTGAATAGGATAAAAACTAGCATGCTTCATAATGACACTTTAATATGAGAAGCTAAACTAAAAAATGGGGTGATTACTAGTTTTTCGCTAATATACTTCACTGGAATAAATAAATGAAATGACAGTGCTTAAAAAATCAGTTATTTTCTCAGGAAATTATTTACATTTATAACTATGAATACTAGTAAAAATATTAAATAACTTTTTTAGAATTACACTCTTAAAAAATCTAGTGGATTCCACTCAGAAGGGGTGAAATTTCACTCTTTCATTTTGACAAAACTCAACCAATCTTTAAGATAGAAATTCAATCTTTTGATACATGCGCTTAAACTACTCTTTTAAGGAGAATGACACTACATCGTTTAAAGTTGTAAATTAAATAGAAAAAAAATGAATCTTCGTAGTTCAATAGTGTGTAGGTTCGATTCTCACCTCGTTGGGGATGTTCGTAGTGGTTTGGAGTCTACTTTAAACTGCAGGTCCAATTAGCCCTCGTGTACAAAGTGACAATAGAGAGACAAAAAAAGCAATTTAAAATTATAATTGATGAATTGAATAATCGTTATGGATATTCATAAATATTCATTTGGTAGTATTGTTTTCGAAATATCTCAAAAAGTTCAATAATATTGAAAAAGTAGCGACAACTTTAACTTGTATTTAAAACTGAAAATAATATTTATTAAAGTATATTAATATAAGCGAGATTTTTCATCAAACTCAATGTAACCAAATCAAGTATTTGACATAAATTGAATCTTGAAAGTATTTTTTAATATCATTGAACATTGTATTTTCTATATTCAATATTCTACGATTTTAATAATGTAAAAAAACATCGAGATAATGTTGATGAATATTGCTGTGTTGCTTAGTATCACAGAAACTTTCATTCCTTGTTTTATTTTTGCATATGATTTAATAGATAAATTTTCAATATAGTGTTTTATTTCATGTCTATCTCCAATCATACTCATTTATTCTCTACAGCTTTTCTATCATATCAACGACAAATAACAAAGCTGAGAGTAATTTTTTTAATATTAAACTTAATATAGTTTAATCAAAGTAAATGTTTTTGATTTATTTTGAGCACATATTTTTTTAAACTTGTAATATTTTGTAATTTGTATTGATTTTTACTGCTGCTTTTAAGCAATACTGACTTCAGAAATATGTTATGCTACCCTTAGTTATTACAGTTTTTTAAAATGATAAAGTGTACACCTTCGAAATATATTTCATTATTAAAATATTAAATATTGTGCCCATAGAGTTTCAAATTTGTGTCTTTTATGAAATACTTGTGTGTTGCATTTTATTGCACCGATGTGTTTTAAAATATATTATCTATGCACTCTTTGTTATGTAGTTTACATAAGACTAATTGTGATTAGTATAATGTTATTAGAAATATATTTCTGTGAAATGTTTGTGAATTATTTTGTGAAAGAGCTTTAAAATACTATGCACTTACATAATATGTGATTATAACTGTGAACAAATTCACTCATTGTTTATTGTTGCCTAAATGTTAGAAGAATTTAAGAAGGCTTTAAGAAAAATATCACCTATTTTTGAGAACAATTGCTTCTAGATGTGTACACACGTATATGTTTAATAAATGTAATTGTACATAGCTAACTGTATGCATTTGGTATATACTGAGTATGCATTTGGTATATATATGTAGCTATACTGTATCAAATTTAAGCTGCTGACTAAAATCTTTGTCTTTATGAAGTATAAAAATAAATAAAAGATATTTTTATTTTAAGTTGAAGACAACTGAGTTTGTTGCGTTTCATTCTTCTCATCATATATATCACATAATTATTCAGGAGTAACATTATTTCACATAACATATTCAAACTGTATTTTAATAAACTATTTTCCTAAGCATTATATTGTGGATAAAATGAAATGTGAATTACAAGCATTTTCAACTATCCTGAAATTTTTATTAGATAACCTATCAGGAATAATATGTGAATTTCAAGAAATATATCAAAATCCTTAAAAACAATAACTTTCTTTTAAAGCATTAATTACTTTTGTTTAAAAGAACTAAAATGCCTATATTGAAAGAAAATATAATTAATTGTCAATCAAAATACACTACCAAAATATTAAAAATGGATTCGTTAGAATATTTTAGTCATATTATTGAAAGGTTTGGTTCTTGGCGCCCCTCAATATGAAATTTTATTAATTAGCGTCTTTTAACAAAGAATAAACTAGAAAAAGTTTACCAAATATAAGCCATAAAAGTAATTACATTTTGAAGTAAGCATTGATACGTTTTATAAAATGCTGAGCTATCAAAAATTTATAAATACATAATAAACAACTTACGGAGAAACATGTCTTTGTGATTATACAATTGCGAAGAACACAAATAAAATTAAGTGAAAATTTATTATAAATGTAATTTATGTAATAAAATGAGACATAAATGTTTTTTAAGATAAAGTTCTACCGCAAATCATATAATGGGTACATTTTAAACATAATACGTGAAATAAGGGTATAAAAAATTAACTCAAATTATATCCGAATCGAATTAGTATTTATCAAATCGTATCCGAACTTATGGTAAACAAGAAATTAATCATAGATGAAATATTTAAAAAATAAAGTAAGGGAAAATATGTAATATACCACTGTCACATATTTGCCTCAGCATGCTTAACAGATCACAACTGCTTAAAACTGTATATTTCTCTGCTCAGTTGCTGCAAGTTTTACCAAGTGGACCCCCATATTGATTCTCCAAGAAAAACAGGAGTAAATTCTCGTTACTCCAGTCATGAAATGCTCTCCTTCAAATTTTACAATCGACACTCTAGCAAATCTTCACTATTCCCTTGCGCTTCTGTTTTGGAGAAGTAAAATCAGTTTCTGCCTCAGTTTGGGGGAATAGAAAATGATTAATAATAATAATATGCCTGGTCATACCAGGCAATCTCCAACATTGATGATAGAATTGCAATGTTGATGGGTTGATGTTAGATGGAAAACTGTGGGCCATGCGGTCGGCAACGAAGCAAATCTGGACCTTCAGTTTGGAAAGCCTAATTTAATGATTATCTACTAAACAGTTCACACACTGATACTTGCAGATTCCTTTTTACTGGAATCCCCAGAAATTAGAAGAAAAATTGGATACCCATCTCACTTAAGAATTCTCATCAATCATCAATGGTACCATTCTCTTTGGTCCTTTATCTGGGATTAATATCTTAGATTTGATATTTTATTGACTACTTGATTTTCATAAGGCACTTATAAAATGGTCTTATGTGAAAATTGAAATTTTTCTCTATCTCAGGTATACAATATATTATTTCATGTACACCAACTATTGTGCCAGGTTTAGTCTCTTAAATATTGATATCATGCCACTGCAGCAGCCATTATCGGTCTAACTGTTTTACCAAATATCTATTGCCTTATACAAATGCTATTTAGTACATACCAATTTTGATTGATTGCATACCTTCATAATTTGTATATGTATACCTGTACCAGTTTCTCTGGCATTTGATTAAATTTACAGTAAATAAATTAAGGAAATTACGCAATAAATTCTTTTAACGGAAATTATAAAATTCATTATAGTAAAATATTATCAACCAAAAAACCTCTCCTATCAAGTGAAAATAATTAACCCATAAACTTCAGTAACATTTGCATCATTTAACCATTTTATAACACCAAGACAAAGAATAAAAGTTTTACAAAATACGGTATTATTTACATTGAAATAGCCATAAATTATTTTTTATTAAAACAAAAAATTCCGTGGATAAAAATATTAAAGAAATATAATGATGCATACCACATCATTAGCCAAATTAATGAACAAACCATTTATTTATATAATTGCATTAAAGTCGAACTTTTATATTTTGTATTGAAATTTTTTAAACATTTTGCATACAAATGGACCTGGCAGTTGTGATGCAAATACATCATGTAGTACACACCCATGGGTTTTCCCCCATGTTCACTTTGATATGTCAGAGTCTATCAGCCCATATTTAATTCGGAAGCTCTGAGGATCATGGATAACCTTTATTAGGATGTGTCACTTGCAATGTTTTCACTAGGTAGATTGCTCTTGCATTTAGATTTTAACAGGAAAAACGCTAGATAAGATTTAAAATCCCTAAAAGCTGTGTTGTACGTATATTTTTATATCTTGCATCTTTTACATGCACTTGGCCAATGGTACGTTTAAGCAACATTAAACTTAAATAAAAGAATTTAAGTTTTTTAGGACATTTGCTTTATTTTTATTTTGTTTACAGAACTTGCATTTTTAATTCATTATAAAACATATCTGCGATTTATCTCAAGTAGAATAATTATACATTTTTAAAACATTGAATTTGTTAAAAACCATTTCGAATTTAAAAAAATTTAGCATATTTCGATATTTTTTCCACACACAGTGTTTACGACCCAATTAAATTGATATTTCATAATAATAAATTTAAATAGAAATACATTATACCTATGTTATTTATCCATTTTCCTTATTTTAATTACTGTTCAACTTTGCTGTTTAACTTTGTGTTCTGAGAGAAACTATTTTCAAGAAAAACAATTAAAAATGAAATAAACTGCTTAAATAAGAGATTTTTAATTTATCAGTATGGTTTTTATGCTTATTTTTTGCATAGAGAAATAGAATGAAGGTTATATTATTTTAAGAATGTAACAAATGTTAAGAGTTGAAGTAAGAGATTTTCAATTTATCATTATGAGTTTTATGCTTTTTGATAAATATTTTTGAAGAAATTTTTAAAATTTAAGATAAAAAACTAATATAAAAAGCTAAAATACTACACAAGTATAAGCATTTATTAAAAAAACAAAAGTTTATGAATACAAATAATGATGCTATGAGCAATTACTCTGGTGTTAAATTTATTGTAACTTTAAACTCTACTAACTTTGCAATACTGAAGTAAGTAAATGTAAAAGCCTCTCTCTTACTTTGAAATTTTTAGAGTATGTGAAAACACATTTTTCTCCTTAGAAAACTTTTGTAACATAATCCAGCTTTTGTTCTTCATATTAAGGAATAAATAAAATTCTAGTGAAATTTTTTGAACAATTTTTTAAGTGAGTGAGCTGAATTCCTTTCAAATTAAACAATACTTATTTAATGTAAAATTGTGGTTTGACACTGTCTTACTGCTAGTTCTTGTATATGGTTTATCAACTTTGTGAAATCAATAAAAATGTGATTTTTCATTTTTTCTTATCTTTAGAAAGGATGATTTCAGAGCTTTGTAATTTTTATCATCTTCTTTCAATAGTTTTTTTAAATTTTATTAAAATTCATTTTGTCGTGCTATTTTATACTGTATTTATAGCATCGATATACCACCATAAATTTTATACAGAATATTATTTTTTATTCATGATATATTCCATTAAGCTAGATCATTCTATTGTAATCTGTTTTTACTTTTTCTGCGTCTAGATAAATAATTTCTTGTAACAGTATAGTTAATAGATGCTTTCTATAACCTAGAATAATAAGAATTGAGTTGAATTATTGCATTTGTTTTAAGTTTGTTCTTGAGACACAGATTTATTAACTACTCAACTACTCCACAAATAAATTGACTTCTTTCCTTGATTCTTACAACTATATATCCCATGTTGAATGAAAAATGTGTTAATAGTGTAGCTCCTATATTCATGATGCAAATTGTTGTTTTTTAAATCACATAATTTAGAGTAGTCATCACTCATAGTTTAACTCAAAAATATTATAAAATATAAAAACAATTTGAATTATTTTCGTTATATATATCCCGCTTTTAGATTTTTTTAATCAAAGTGACAGCCTTCATACCCAATCAATTTGAGATTTAGTGATAGCGAGACCATCAAAGTAAGAAACTGTCTATTCCATGTCTCTGAATCTCTTTGCTCTGTGCAAGCTCAGTGGCACAGTTTTATTGGAAGAAACCTTCTCCATTGAGATGAAGAAACCTTCTCCAAGAATTTTAACGAATGTCTGCAAACCACGTTTGCTGACAAGAAACTATAAACGCCATCGAGTTCATTATTATGGCAAATCTTTCCTCCTATGTGGGGATGAAAGGAACAACAGATACGAGGCATTATAGCATGCGAGTTACACTTTACGTCTGAAGTAAAACGATAATCGGGAGAATGGCAGCATCTCTCATTGTGATACGCAAATAAACAAAAATATATATTGGAAAAGTGAGAACTATTACCATTTGAGACCAAAAAGAAGTACTATATTCAATTTTCTGTCAGTAGTACAACAATAAACAGTGAGAAATTTTGTAAAATAATGAAACCACTCTGAAGCAATGTTTAATCTTAAGATCTTTCGGCTCAGATTACGAAACTGAAATAAGAAATCCATCATTTCCAAAAGTACAAAGGGGTGAGCGAATAGGATAAATGTTATAAAATTTTATGCTTTGAAATAGTAGTTATGTTGAAAAATAAAGATTTTTCAACGTTTAAAATGATATTATCACTATAAGAAAATATATGTTTTCTTCTAAATTAAAATATTGGAGACTACTTTTGGAATCCAAATCATTTTTAGCATTTCATATTTGTTGATCGTTAAAATAACAGTGCAATTAGTCACAGATAGGATACTTAACGTAAGGATAAGCACATTGTTCAGTAAAGTTTCGAGTATACATGTGCTTTGATTCTCACATTGGATGAGCACATTGTTCAGTAAAACTCGAGTATACATTTGCTTTAATTCTCCACAATTTTACACACTTGATAAAAACCATGTTCTTAATTGCAAAGACCAATAAATCTGCATTATTTTCTTGAACATGCGAATAATGCCGTCGTTTAGATATGCTGAGTTTTTTCTCCTTAAACTTGAATTTTTTTTTTTTTTGTAAACTTCCATGATAAAAAGTGGCAAAAGACTGTAATTTGGTAAGAGAAGATGAAGAACATTGGAAAATATACCTGGTTCGAATACTTATTGTGGTGTTTCTCATTTGTTACTATAAATGTTTTCCATTCGTTTGGGAAAATTTTCCGTAACATGCATTAATACCTACTTTGAATATAGAAAGCTACATCTTCCTGCATTAAATATGACTCTTTATTTGAATCGATATATTTTTTTTCATTTCCGGAACCACAAATGTTGCGAAGAAATCTTTATATCCCTCTCCAATAACACAACAGGTTGTGCAACTTGTCAGAGTCATCTGTTAAAAAATAAAGGTGTTGAACAGCTTACTTAACCTACTGATAACTTCAGAGCTGCAAGTATTTGGTGAATGAGTTCACTGTAGCTTAAAGATAGGGCAGTATTGCTTAGAGTGAGAGGTCTGGGGTTCAACCCCAGTATATGTTAATGAATGAATGTCCTGCCGTCTGTCGGGGTGGGTACTTGGGAGTTTTCTGGTATTCCTTTATTGCTGCCCATGAAAACGGGACACTATTTATGATAAGTCCTCCTAGAAAAAATTATGTCATAGATATTAAAATACCTTTCAGCAGACTCGGGCCGTTAAGCTGCCCCTCTCATGATACCAACATATTTGATGGATTTTATTTTAATTTTCTTTTACACACATGTAGAATTCTAATCAAGCTATGCTAAAATGGGTAATAAATTTTCCAAGATTACCCCCAAGTGTAGTTCCTTTGGGAAATTTCGTTGGGCATTTGAGTTATACTTTACATAGAAATAGTTAAAAGGAATTAAACCTCTCCGAAGAACAGCTGATGAAGACCACCGATTTTATACGGAAATTATTTAAGCTTCACCTCTGACATACCACCGAGAAGGCACCAGAGTAGATTGCGCTCTTGCTTTCGGTTTAACAGTTTGTAGGTTCGAGTCCCACATTGGCCATGGGTGTTTATCGTGGTTCGAAATCCACTTTAAACCATTGGTCCCGATCTCTAACAATCCAAATCTCTGATGTACCAAATGATTAAGAGGTATATATCACCTGCACGAGAGATAATTGATGCGCTAATAACCCTACAAAGCATTTGGCTTGTTGGTTTTTTTTTTTCGAAGCTGTCATAAATGTATGATATCGAACTATATGTCATACTCATCCTAGTAAAATTCCCTACAGCCTAGCACTACACATTTTTTCATACGTATGGTAGGTTATCATTTCTTCCTCTCAAATACTTATTGTACCGATAGAATCCTCCAATCACAAGACCAGTGTCCTCGTAAAATGAGTAAACGTGTTTTATCAATATAGCTTGATTTTAGGATCAGAACTAACCCTCAATAAATTATGTATAATTTCATTTTATTAAACACGATATTAGCATGATTTCACTTTGTTTCTGAAACTATTTCTACACTATTTGTTTCTAAAACTATTAAAACTATTTTTACACTTAGGTACTTTTCTTGAAGTACACACTACAAACGCTTTAAAATATATCATTCATAAAAAGGATGAAATACTGGAAATAAAGTTTAATAATGTAATAAAGTTGAATTATTATCTAAAACATATTTCAGTTGAATCAAATTGTTTGCCACTCTGTTTTAAAAAGCATGCTTTGTTGTTGTAAGCATACTAACTTCATGAATTTTAAATTACAAAATATTTTCTGCAGTATAATGAGAAAAAAAACAATTTCTCATTATACGCAGATCTTTTTGCATATGATCTATAAAATTCCTATTAAAGAAATTATATTCTGAAAATTTTAAAATTTTCTCCTGAAAATATCTATATAAATCTCAAACACAAGTGGAGTGTGATTTTACTTAGTAAATATAATGTGGTGGCACATGTGTGTGTGAAACACACTTACAATCAATTCATTTTGAGGAAAATTCTTTTAAGCACTTTATTTCAGAAAATCACTTAAGAAGGAAAATAAGAAGCTGAAAACACCTCATTTTCTACACTAATAGCAAAAAGAAATTATTACTGTTAGACTTATAAAAATAAAATTTGATCAATAAAGTTAGGTCTCAAAAGTGACATTGAAAAAGTAGACTTGATTTAAAAAAATAAATTGTAATCCGATTGGAGGAAGTAAATATATTTTTTTAGCGTAAATTCAATGAATAGTCAAATTAAAAACTACTAAAGCTATTATTTTCAATCTGAGCTACGTCACGCTTTCATTCTTCCCTGAAAAATTAGATTTTTTTGTTGTCACTCTTGAGCATTTCCAAACTAATTGAGAAAAAGTTTGTACTTAAGGAACGTACGCTCTTAAGAGCTAGTATATACTAGAGAAGATATAAAACAATTCTTATATCTATATAAAAAAAAAAGTACAGTAAGAGGCTTATTTCAATACAGTCTCCAATTTATCTACAAAGGTTTTAAAATAAAAAAAATACTGCCTTCTTCATTGTAAGATTTAAGAAAAAATTATGCAATTTACATGCTTAACTTACGATAATAATGTTTATGATATTTTTAAATCAGAAGTATTGAAGTTTCGACTGGATATTGGAATAGCTCAGGTGGTATTAAAATGTTGTAATGAACCGAAAAATACAACTATATGAAGCAATTGCATTTAGCTATCTATTCTGAATATATATTAATTGATTATAAAATTTGATTGCCCATCTGAAAAAGTAAAATAGTTTTCTATCTGATAGGTTATAGGAGCTCGGAAGTTAATAGGAAAGTGATTATTATTTTCGTTTCTCACTGGTAATTGCCCTAGGTTTTGCCCGATAACCATTGTAGCTCTTAAAAGATTTCATTACACGTACTAAGGGATTTTTATATAAGAGCTAAAGCAATTGTACTCTTCTAATTTTAACAAAAACATTATAGGCCATGCTTAGAAGCAGATATTGAATGACTATATTCAAAATATCAGCATTATTCATGAAAATTCAGCTACAAAGAATACATTGCGATAGACGCAAGAAACTTAGTAATTTAGTAATTTGTTATATACAATCAAAAACATTCTAAAATAAAAACATTTTCTAACAATATATATTTTAGTTTATATGTAATTAATCATATTCTAAAAAGTTTAAAATAGCAAAATATGAATTATTGCCTGTTATGACATAAATTGAAAAAGTATATTTATTACCGAATTTGATAATTATCTCAAACTGATACTCATCTTACTTAGAAATGGCAATTATTTAACTTTTGTTTCATGATTATATTTGGCTTCAATTTTTTTGTTTGAACTGTTAATATTTTTGATTTAAATTGGATAAAATTAATTACTAAAAATCGTTATATTAGTTTAAATAAATCAATAAAAATGCAATTCTCCATACTCATTTAAAAATAAAATGAATGCATGAGTAGCCAGGAATATTATATGTAAAATATATAGGCATGAATATAATTATATGCAAAATATTTCTTCTTTTACAATTTTAAACTTACTGGCATTATTAATAATTGTAAGGGACACATTAGTCGAGTAATTTCTATGTTAGAATTTTATAACATAATTTATATTATTTGCTTTCATATCATCTCAGTCTAATAATTCAGTATATGAAAATTTATATGAATAAAATTTTAAAAAATGTTCTTTAAAAGTGATTCTAACAATGAAATTCTATATCCTTTTAAAAGGAATTTATGTGTGGAGGGTTTTATTTTTCTAGAGTTGGGATAATTTAAAAATAAGTAATTATTGTTCTGTATCGTTATTTGCAATTCTAATATTATAAGCGATTTGACTTATGACCTAACATAAGTAGAGAATATATATGCTGCTTAGATGCCTATCAACTCCAAATCAACTTTTCATTATTTATGTGCCATTGCTTTTTAACTTTTACTTCATGTTCGTAATAAATTTTATCTTTTACTTATTTTTCCAATACTTAAAATTTTACTACAAATTTAATTTGAGCGATTAATATTGTTGTTAAATTTACAATTTAACATCCATATTAAAAACTATTATTCAAAGTGATACTCTTTAATAAAAATATCTTTTTAACTAGTGATACCTAAATAATCCACGTTCGCATGTAATTCAGTAATTATTGATAAAAGCGAAATGTTTGTTTCATTATTGTGTTATTGTTAGTGTGACAATAAAATCCATAAAAAATTATTCACACTTTTCAAAACTTTATCTTGAATTTTATTGTAGTAATTTTGATTAAATATTCATGTTTAAATATCTTTTTCAACATTTTGAGACATCTATTTCGTATTTTCACAATTTATGAAATAATTTTTTAATGTGAAAAAAGGGCTGTTTCCAATAACAGGTTTAATCATATTCTTGCTCTTGCTAGTAATAAAATAGTTAAAGCTTGGGATGCAGTAGTTAATTATTTCAGTAATCAATTTTCAAATGCCTTATAATACTTATAATAATAATATATTTTTAAACACTTTATACTTCAAATCCTCTGTTTTTTGTGTATGTGTTTTTAGTTTGTAAATGTTAAATGGGATATAACAAAAATAAAAAAAAAGTCTCTCTGTAAAGTGTTAATCTTAGAAATAACAATAATAATCTAAAATAAGTTTGTAATATATAGCTAGCAAATATTTAAGGTAAATTTTTAAGGTTATTTTGTAATGGTAAGGACAAAAGGAAATTCGCTGAAAATTGAGCTATTTACAAGCAACAAAAAATATATATGGTATATATTGAATAATTTTAGCCTCGTTATTATTAAACGCTTAATATATCCTACATAAGTTATATATGTTGAGTTTATTCTACCTTTAAAAGAATTTAGTTTTTTAAATAAGTTTTCTGAAGAATTTTCTGAAAATACAACTGATTTGCTTTTTAAAATTAAAATTTAATTTTAATTTTTGGTAATTATGTATTATAAATTATCTGTATTAATTTATAGCACCATTTACGATTAATTATATATTATACATAATTAACAATTATCTATAATAAATATAATTTATAATACATAATTGTTAATTATATATTATAAATTATATTATAATTATGCGTATAATATATTTAAATGACTCCCACACATTTTGAAGTGCAATTCTTAATAAAGTTTCAATGTTTTAAATATATGCGGGACTCACAACTTAATTTTAATTATCAATTAGCATCATTTTATAGATAATAAAAAATATATGCCTATAACATCAAAATTTAAGGCTCTGTATTAGATTCAGCAATGTTACTTCTAATTATGCATAAATGTTCTCACAATCCTATGATTTTACAAATAATATTGCATGCAAGTCAATAAATAGCTGCATATTAGCATGTCGAATGCAACTAGTTTGTTTTACATTCTCATTATTATTCATGAGTTCGATTTTTAACTGATTAGAAATAGAACATGATTGTGTAAGGAATGTTTTCTTTTAAACAGCAAGGAAAGTGATATTTTCATCATTAAAATAGCATTATTCAATAGTTCTCTTATAAATTTAATCAAATTATTTTTCATAATAAAAATGAACTTTGCAAGAAAATGTAAAATATATAGGTACATTAAGCCAGAAATATTCTGTGATACGTATATATCCCTATCTTTATAACTTTATGAATAATTACAATAAGGTAACATAAAAAAGTTAAGAATCTTAACTGAACTTTATTTCTTTAATATGTTAATTCTGATCTTTGTAATCTGCGCACATACTATATATTCAATAGTCATATATTTTTTTCGTAATTTAAAAATATAATGTGTAATTTGTGTGTGTGTGACCCAACAAGAATTTTCCAAAATTGCATGGTTTTCATGTAGTTAATACATTGCTTTCTTTCATGGATTTGTATCCAATTCATTGAAAAAAAAGAATGCTTTACATATTTAGTTCAATGTACTCAATGAATTCTGGAACTACAACAAAAGTAATCAGTTTAGAATAGATGAAGTGTTTTTATTCCTCAATTCTAAACTGATCAGTTCTTTTGTAGTTTCTAAGCTGATTAATTTTACTGTAGATGATTCTGAATCAATTTTTAACTTTGACTTTTGATATTTTCCAAGGAATTCATCTCAAATTATCAATAATAGGGAGACAATGATGTACCAATTAAAATAGCAGTCATTTCAGTGTTATTGTTCAAAGTTAACTCTCTTCATCAGTTCTACCTAATCGAAATCATCAACTATGCTTAAAACCATATTATTATAATATATACGGTACAACATGCAACAACAAACTTTTATATCTCACTTAATATTTCATACAACTTTTAATTTTTATATAACTATGGTTAAGGAAACTTGTTTGTAATTCTAACAATATATGATAGATGAATACTGAAATTTTTGAATTAATTAACAAATGCTCAGTATAATAAATATTTTATAAATAATAAAATTATTTGCACTAAACTTTCTTACATTAATGTTTAATGAAACTAATATGATATTTGATGAATATTTAAATTTTAATCACAAACTAATGATTTATAATTTTTTTTTCTTCAAATCACAAAATATTTGTTTGCTATTATTTAAGTAAAATTATGATCTAAATGTTTTACAGCAGTTACTTTTGCCATAAAATACTGCATTTTCTTCAAAATTTTAACTTGATATTTTAGACTGAAAACTAGATGACATCACTTGAGCTTCTTGCTTTATTTATAAATTAAATTGTAAATTATGTTTTTCAACAAACTAATTATTTTATAATTTTCTTAAATAAATTAAAATTAATTTCGTATTAAAATCTAAGAAATATACAATTACGGTTTGATAAAAAAGCTCATTATTTTTTAATAAAGTGGGCGCACAATATTCTATAAAATTTATTGTTTTCCATAAATATAATTCTAAATTCACAGTAAAACTTCTAAAAATAGCTGATAAGAAATTTTCCCCACTAAAAGTATTTTTATATAACAAGAAACTAATTGAATTTATGTGCAATTGTCATATCATTCAGGAAAAGATTAATAAAAATAATAATGTGATGAAATTAAGAAAATAGGAAAACTTAATCAACTGGCACACACAAAAATGTGGGATTTATAGTCTTTTTTGACGATTCAAATCAAATCTATGTTGCTGAAATATTTTTGAACTCAGTCTAATTGAAATACTTTAAATTAGGGATTTTCTTACAAATGAATGCACACATTACAAGCAGAAACCTACACATGGGAATTTGTCGATTTTTTAACGTGCTTTTCTATTTAAGTCATGAATAAGCTAATAAATGAATAAAATAGAAAGAAAGAACAAAATTTAATTTATTCCTAACATTTCTTAAGAAAAAGTCATTCATGGGGAATTGCAAATAAGCCTTCTTAATAATATTTAATGTTTTTAATTAAACTTAACTAAGAATTGTCTCACATTCCTATTGAAAACGAAAAAAAATTACCAATTTGATAGAAATAAAGATAATATACCCCATGGTTCTGAATCAAAAATTGCAATAAAAATTTGTCAACTATTGAGGGATTATGCTTCAACAGCTAATTAAAAGTTTAGTTTTACTATAAATGAAAAAGTAATTTTATGTTTTTATTAGGAAAAATGATTTAACCTTTTTAGGAAAAAAGTGAAAATATATCTGCAAGATGTGCATTTGAAAATAAAAAGCATATTAGAAATGGTAGGGGCTTAGAATGAAATTAGAAGAAATTTCAATTAATTAAAAATTTTTTAAGAAATAAGTAGGCATATAACATTTAGGTGAAATGACAACAAATTTTCATTCCCTTTTTAAGGGGATTCTTAGGACTTTTTTTTACAATTGAATAAATTAAACATATCCAGGATGCTTATACTTAAGAAAAGCAAATTAATTAAATGATTGACCTGTTCAATTTTATTTTCCATTCTTATGAATTTTAATATTGTTAAAATTAAAAAAATTATAGGTAATAGCAAAAACCGCGTAGTAGCCAAACATTATTTTACTTATTCTCGAATTTGATTTCTTGTACATCATTGTGAGATGAAAATAATTTTTGCTACTAATTTTTAAAAGTAAAGAGTGTTCTTTTATTTTGAAAATTTTATTTAATTATATGAAATAATTTGAATAATTTTTCTGCAAGAATTACACACTTTTAATTAGCATATAACATTGATTTTTGATGAATTGCAGAAAAACTTAAAAGAAAGACAAAAATCTAATTTTTTTGGAAAACTAATTAAATGATTCAATTAAATATATTTTAAAGTTTAATAATGGTAAGTTAAAATATATTTCTTCTTAAGAAAATATTTCTACAAGAATGCACAAGAAAAACTGTTTTAAATGTTATCCTAAGCAAGACTAATTTATTAGACAAGGATTTATTTTTCAACTTGGCAAAGATAAGAACTTTCTTTAATGGAGAATTCCTTTCTTGCTTTATAAGACAAATTTTACAAAGTAGGATAACCTCCGAGATAAAAGTATTTTAGAAAAGCATTTTTACTGAACTGACTATTATGTGAGATATAGTAAATTTTTTAACCTGTGCATATTT
This sequence comes from Latrodectus hesperus, assembly GCA_037975125.1. Classification (NCBI taxonomy): domain Eukaryota; kingdom Metazoa; phylum Arthropoda; class Arachnida; order Araneae; family Theridiidae; genus Latrodectus; species Latrodectus hesperus. Next base: position 12,436,164 of record CM075854.1, on the reverse strand, counting down.
CAATTTTTACTTTTAGAATTCTTATAATAGTTTAACTAGAAAAACTCCCATCAGTATAATAACTTTATTATAACACTTTCTGATATTCTTTTTAAATTTTATCAGTCATTTTTATAGAAATATTTATAATATCAGTCATTTTCTCCTTCTCTGTTTTTAGAAAGAATATGAAATCTCATTGCATGCTCTTATGTAAATTCTGTTTTAATAATAAACAAAACATACTTCAAAAATTTTGTCTTAAAATTATTGCCGATGTAGAAAGCGCGTAATTGTTTGTTGTTTCGTCAACACAAAAACCTTAAATGGTAATGTTACTAGTATTTTGAATGTGCTTCTAAAATGTTTTTCGTATTTTAAGTAACTTTATTTACTTTTTATTGTTTAGTTTATTAGTTATAATATTCAACCAGTGCAAATTTATTCCGTAACTCATAATTCTAATTCTTATTGATAATTCCTATTGCTTTATAAACTCATTTTATTTACATGGTTAATATTAGTAATCATTTGCCCTAACTACTTACTGATGAATAATAATTATTATTTAAAAATATTCAGGATACAGTCATATACTACAAATAAAAAATTGAAAATTGCAACCAGCTTTAAGTAATATTTTCCAAGATTTACGTTAAATGGCTTGAAATAAGCTTTATTTTAATCATACGATTTTAATTAGTTTTTCTAAAATTATATAAAACAATCTACTCATTGATGAATCTTTAAATCTGCGTCTTTAAATAAATGGTATTGAGACATTTGTCAAAGATATAAGAGTTTCTTGCAGTGATACGTTTTATTCTTTCAGGAGACTTTTTAAAAAGAAAGTTTAAATATTCAGTTAAGGAAATGTCTAAACAGAGCCTTATGCGAGACGAATAATATAAATATAATGTGAAACAAAAATTTAAATACTGGTTATTCAAAAGCTTTTTAATTTCTCTTGATAATATTTAAATCAAAGAAAATCTTGATTATATTCAAATCCAAGTAGAATTCATATATTTATTTCTAAAATAATTTTGAAACTAAACTAATATAATTTTCGAATGGAGTAGTTTGGCCTGAAAATATTCTCAATTTTTTATTTTATGAAACATTTAGGAAAAATTCTCAAAAAAATCTAGTTTTGAAAAGATCTATTAAAATTCTAAGGATTTTTTTTATATATTAAAAGCATACAGTAACGCTCACGTGTTTTAAGACGGTGTCTGTTTAGGACTTCACTGGGTATGTAGAAATATCCGAAATAAAATGATTGGGAGTCCCTTTCTAAAATGCGACTTATGTTAATTAAAGATAATCTGAAAGTGAACAAAATTACTTTAGCAAAAATATATAAAAAGTGTATGTATATATATATTTATATATATGTATATATATATATATATATATATATATATATATATATATATATATATATATATATATATATATAAAGATATATAAAAAGTAGATAAATACTTTTACTCAGTATATTGAGTATTGTTTTAATGAATATCTTTTCTTTTCTATTATGAATATTTACGATTTTTTTTAAATATTTTAAATAATAATGAATAAATATTTACATTTCATAAAACATTTCTATATATACGAGTCAATTATAAACGGTAAATAAAAGAAGTACTCAGTGTCTTAAGCAGTAAACCTCCACTGAAAGTGTACTTCCTTTGTGAATCGTATTTTTGCTAAAGCTCATTTTTAGGAATTTCTGTACATTACACATTAAACTGTGTGCTCATGTTAGGAAAAGCAATTACTAGTGGCCCTATTATTGCGTGACTAGCATCACTTCTAATTGAGCACGTCCTCAGGGAATGCGATGTGTTTCTTATTACTTGATGGCTGACCGATTACATAGAGGTTGAGAGCGAAATCTCTTAAGTTGCGCGAGATAACAATTAATTAGAAGTATTTTGATGATGAATCAAAAAAGTCAAAAATCCCTAAAACAAATTCTAAGGAATTTTTGATGAAGAAATTGTTGTAAAAAACACTTGATACATATATTCTTAAAAATTTAACTGTAAAATCATGAACATAATATTAGTCTCTGTACGCGCACGTGGATGTAAATATATAGTTTTGTATAATTTGCTTTTATAGTAATAGATGTTATAAACAGTTCCAATAATACAAACAATAAAGTTTTTGGATATTCATCAAAATTTTAGGTATTGGAAATTTATCATATAATTGATAAATAAATATATTTAAGAGTCGTAATGTTTTAAATAAAAATACACTTAAAAAGTTATTTTAAATGATAAATAATTAAATATTGAAAAATTAAATACCAGTGTATAAATTCAAGAAAATTAAAATATATATGAAAGCAAAAACAAAAAAATATTATCTGTATAAAACACAGAATGAAACATTCCACTTTAATTTACTTTCCTTGACTACTAAAATATATTTTGTATAGTTACAGATAACGGGTGAACTGATTTAATGATATATACATGATGTAATATACTTAAGCAAAGTTATAAACATTTTTTATGAAAAGGGTTATTTCCTGCTTCACTTTTGAGATACATTTGACATTATTTTAAGTAGAAACAATAACGCGATAATAATCTCATTTTTTCAAGAATAATTTTGAAAAAAATTAATTGAAAGGTTTTTTTACAAAATAGCAACATTGTATTTGAGGTGAATTCATAAACATTAGTGCTTAAAATGATTTAGTATATAAAAATGTCTTTACTAGTATTTTTTAATTATATAAATGTATTTAACTTCACTAGCTTGAAATTCCTTTTAATTTCACGAAGCATTTCTATAACATTACGCATTAAATTCATAAATCAGCAAGATCAATCGAAATAAAATGCTCGAATGAATGATTACAAATTAAGATTTATATTTATGATGTTAAATGTTTCAAAGAATAATGTACTTGATATTGAATAATTGTTGTGAACTTCGTAAGAGCTTTAAGGTAATTCTATGTTGAGATTTTTGGTATTATCTATATACTCTTTAAATAAAAGCGTTTAGATATTATTTACGTACAAATGCTAATAATTTCATTTTAGATTGGATAAAACTCTTAAATTCTACAAGAAAATATTTGATAATGTATCCTTCTGAAAAGTTATTTCTGAAAAATAACTTTTCAGATGGATACATTTTCGAACATTTTCAAAGGTAAATTTTTATTTAATTTTTAAATTAGTTAAGTTACTTCAAGGAAGTTGTGTGTGTGTGATAAAATTTCCTAACATGTACTTTTACTTTGCTAAAATTTAGACAGAAAAGTAATTTTAATTAAAATTTTCTCATATTCTAAACGTCAATAGTATTTAATCAAGTCGATACTTGTATTACTGCACTTTGATCAAATTCATAATACAACTTTATTCAAAATATGAAGCCGAAATTATAAATTAAACAAATGTGTCTAAGTGATTATATAGTTTTGTGAACTATGTGTATGAAAATGGCAAATTAAAGTGACTGAAGACAGAGAACATAAATTGAAAATGACCTTTTTTAAGTTGTCAATCCTTTTTTAATTTGCATATACCATGGTATATATGAATAGATTAATATCATATTGGATATGGAGTTGATGAAAACAGGATGATTTGAAGGGTAGGGCAAACAACTGAAGTGTTTGGGAAACATTTTATTAATCATACAGACTAAATCAATATTTTACCTTACTTACATTTCCAATATTACGGAAACAAGCTCAAATATATTTTCGATACATCTTCAGTCAAATTTCTTAGCTTCAGGGTACAACTCCATCGAACAATTTTTTTACTCTTTATATCTAAAGTTTGAAACAGTCCTCTAGTACATAAGTGGGAGCTACAAGCATCTTAGTATAGAACTACAAAGTGTTTGCCATAACCTACATTCACTAATGGATTTTCAGTGTTCCTTTTCGCATTAGCACAGTGCATAGTGAAATTTGCTTTTCTTTAACAAAATACGAGAGTTTTATTTTAATTTCCCGGAATGTATTTTTCAATGGTGTTACTGATATATATAAAATAGAAATTTCAATAAAATTCAAAGATTATGAACATATATGTTTTCAAAATGTAAGACAGCTTTTATTTCAAATTTATAAAAATGATCCATTTTTAAGGAACACCCAATGATAGTAGGATTTTAAAGGGCATCTTGCATTAAATTATAACACAGAATCTAAAACTAAATAAGATGAAATAAATTATACGTATATAAAATTTATTAATGAAAGCTATTTTAACTACATTATTCAATATATTTTATAGGCGCAAAAAATAAATATATGAGTTTATGATAAAATAATAAGCCAAAATGATGGATCGTTCAGAAATTCATCAGCATCAACATGTTCATTGGCACAACAGCCTGTTGTGGTCCTTTACTTTCTTCAGAATATTTTCCTATTTCACCTTTTTCTCAGTAATGTACCTCCAGTTTTTAATTGTAAGTTTGACACAAAATCCTTATCTACACTATTCCTCCATCTTTATCTTAGGTCTTTTTCTAGGACTTAGAAAGAAAAGCGTGTCATTGAAGAACTGTTCTCTCAACTCTCTCTCAGAAGGTGACCTGCCCATCTCATTTTTCTGAGTTTTGTGTATTTAATAATGTCATCAACTTTATAAATTTGATATATTTCATATTTATATATCTTTTACACAAGGGAATGTTTTCTAAAACAGCTTGAAAAATAATTCTTAGATCTTTCCTTTTGAAGATCGCCAGTGTTTTTTTCCTTCATTGTTAAAGCCCATGTCTCAAAGGCATATGTTAAAACTGATCTCATTAACACTTTGTACAACAGAATATTTTTGTTCTGCTCTTTATTAAGGACAGGATTTTCAAAAAGGTCTTACACCAAAAAAACAGTGATCTCAGAGTCTAAATAGGTGAAAATTTTTACAGATTCAATTTTAAGTGGGCCAATCTCAAAATATTAAATAGATTTTCTTAATCCCCCCACACACAAATAGTACATATATTTTATTTTTTTTCTACATTTACATTGAGCTTCAATTTCCTAGCGGCCTTTTCTAATGCTGTAAAGGCATTTCCAATGTCAGCTGCAGATCTTGATACTTCATTTAGATCATCAGCATATGAAAAAATATGTACTGATTTATTAAATATAGTACCCTTTGTATTAATACCAGCATCTCTTATAACTTCCTCCAATGCAAAATTGCAAAGGAGGCATGCAAGTGCATCCCTCTGCCTTATGCATAGCGTATCTCAAATGCTCTAGATATCTTTCCCTGCACTTGAACAACAGAGAATGTCTCAGAAAGAGTGCACTTCACAAGTTTAAATAACTTTATTGGAACATTAAATTCTAGTGATCTACTACCAACCCAGATTTGTCAAAACTACAATAAGCCCTCTGTGTCCGCAGACAAAAGGTGGTTTTCGAATCCATAGTCTCTAGACTTCTTCAGAGTTTAAAAGTAAAGATCTGATCAGTCATAGATCCTCCTTTTCTGAAACCACATTGATAATATCGACAACAATCTACATAATAAGATACAAGTCATTAACTAAAATGTTATTAAAAATCTTATAAGCAACACATGACAAATTTATCCCTCTGTAAATTTCACAGTTTAATATATGATCTTTTATATTTATAGGATAAAAATATTTAATTTCCATTCAAAAAGCAGAATTTCTTTTTCCCCAATGGATCGCATAATTTTCCTGATACATTTTGACAGATGTTTTCTACCCCGTATTAGAAGCTCAGTGAAATAGCATTTGATCCTTCTTCTTTACTATTTTTCAGTTTATCGTTAGAAGACCGGATCTCTTCAAGTGATAGAAAATCAAAAACCTGTTCTCAATCTCTTCTGCTGTAAAATCAAAATTGTTTGACACATCAGAGTTAAGCAAGTTGTTAATATGCTCAATGCCTTTATTTAGAATTTTATTTCTTTCAATAATAATATATCCATCTCCAGTCTTATAAAAAGTTATTCAAGATTTAAAATCCATAAACTTAACACATTTCCTTAATGGCCAGCAACAAATCTCTCCTTTCACGATTGTAGCAAAGAAAATTGACTTCGTTAACTTGATTTTTACTGTAAATTCACTTTTATGTATTCTCGTATCTTTTTTACGAACATTCTTATAATTGTCAATACACCTGTTAATTTTTTCTCACCATTGGTTTTATACATTCTATTTTTATTTTCATTAGGACTTTCATTAGTACATTTATTGCACTCATCATCAATTAGTTCTTTTTAAGTTTCTTTGCAAATTAGTGTGTTAGCCGTTGATAGTATAAATGTTAATAGTTTCTCTTTCAGTTTCTTTGACAGTTGATTTTGATAGTCTTTGTGGATTTTTGGATCTCTTGTTTCCTGCCGTTAAATTTTAAAGGAGCATTCATTTTTGCATTTCTAACAAAAAACAAATTCTTCCCGAATTTTTCAGATCACTAGATAATAGTCGGAATCTATATTAACAATAATTCAGAAATTAAATAAGACAATTCTTTTCACATGATTCGTATAAAAATTTTTGAAAGATGATTTTTCACATTAAATATTAAGTCAAAAACTGCCTTAGGTTTTAAATAGGGAACTAAATAAAATATTTATGTTTTGAGCTCTTGAAAGAATTCTTCTGTTTTTCATAATTTTCATTAAAAAATTGTAGAAAAAAGTTTTGCATTAAGAAACACACTAATTTATGGTTGCTTTTAAGAAATACGCTCTTTTTAAGGATCCAAAACAAAGCCTCTTCCTTATTTTCATTTACATCTAGAAATTTCAATACCCATTTTCTAATTTACTGTACTCTTTTCCAACACTTCCATGATTCTAACGACGTAAATGCTTCACGGTTCTTGTGAGAAGGTAAAAATTAGATAAATTTGAAGTAGTGCATTATAATGAGATTATGCCTGAAATTCTGCCAGCAATAACATTTTATATATGGATGCTTTTTCCTCCGTACACATATAAATGAAAATTCTTCTAGTGAATTTACTTTTTATGAATTATTACTATTCATAAAAAATTATTACACATTAAATAAATTCTTTAATTATAAATAGATTTTCCATCTCCAAATGCGCATTTCTTCATGTTAAAAAATTAAGTTCAAATTTTTTATTCACACACACACATATATAAATGCATATTCATAATATACTTATATATTAAGTTTTTATTGTTATTTTAGTTTAAAGAAAATATTTTAATTTCAAATTAAATATTTATGTTTTATTTTTATAAATATCTTTTAAGTTCGAAAACAATTCGAAGATAAGCTAATATAAGCAATTAAAAAAGTACTAAATTGTCACAGAAAGCAGAGAGTGTATCGTTTATACGGAATGCAATTTGAATTATAAGAAAATTATTTTAGCTCTTAATTTTCTGAAAAATAAAGTCTTTTTCAAGTTGGCATGTTTCTTAATACCGCAAATAAATTTGTTGTGATCAAATATTCATATTCTTATGCTGTTCTAAAAGTTTTTCCATTTAGTGTCTCCACTGACATACATTTAAAAAAGAATTCATGGCCTACTTTGTCTCAGCAGAAATTTAGTATTAAAATTAAAGCTCTTGAAAAATATTATGAGTCATATAATGTTATATATTTATATACATTTGCTCACTTTCTTTTTGTAAAAAATTAATTCACTACCATACATTTCCAAAAAAGTGTATAATAATCCCTTAAAACTTAAGGCATTAACAGTTTCGTATCAAATTTTAAATTAATTATTTTAATTGACATCAATTAAATAAACAAATAACAAAGTTTTAGCATGCAGATAATAAAAGAATGCAAAGAAAAAATTGATGAGTACCGAAAAACTGCAGAGGATGTACTTTTATATGATAATCCCAAAAATGTTTCCAATTTTTCATATATTTATACAAATAACTTTGATATGAGTTCATAAAATATGGACTGTAAATTCAAAAGGCATTTTTATCATCCAAAGGCTTAAAATCATTCTCATGCTGACAAATGTTGAAAACCTACAAGTTAATTCATGTTAAACTAACCCGTCTGAAGAGTTTGAAAGTCTCATTTGTGATTCTATATTTTAGAGTTTTATTTCAAATTCTTAAGAAAGTTACAAATAATGCGAAAGCACTCCTTTCTTAAGTAAGTGAAAAGGGACTCCAGATGCATTATTTAAGTTACATAATAAAACATTTTATAATTAGTTTAAATATATACACATATAGTACTTCTGCATGGGAAATAAATAATTTATTACAATGGTATTAATTAAATCTGTCACGACATTTACTGGAGGCTTAATGTAAAATCTTAACTATTTTAGTTACTAGAAATAAATATACTTTCATTTGCTTTGTGCACAAAAAAATCAATTCTTATTGGCTACGATATAATTAAAATGCTTGAAAGCCTTTTATTCTTTTAAATAAAACGTCTTTAATTTTAAAATATTATAAAAATTGTTATTTAGTTTTATTAAATCCCAATTGATAGATGGGATTTAATAAAACTAATGGGTCAGTTTGTGTCAAAGATGATATATAGAGGGTATTAAATATAGTTAAAAATTGTTTACATCTTTAAATGTATTTCAAGGAATGGATTAAATAAGACATTTTGTTATTTAAGGCTCCCAGAAAATTTACTTTCATTATTAAAAATATTATAAAAAAATTAAGTGTTGCTGACAATGATGGCTTAAAATAACCAAGTATAGTAAACTAGAAAATGAGTCACAAAAGAGTTAATCCATTGAAATAAGGCAGATTTTTAAAAGGAGAAATATTTTCTTCTATTTACTACAGATTATATAAATTAAAGAAATGGGTAATTTTCCTTATTTTTTTTAACTGAAATTTTGATACATATCTAAAATGCTTATTTCTTCAGATTTCAATTTTATTAAACTGTATAAATAATTCCAAACAATATACATAAGGTGTATTTTTTTATCCAATTCCAAAACATCTTGATTATCAATATTCTGTTGATATTAAATATATTTCTATTTTATTTCTAATCAAACACTTTTTGTATAAGGAACATAACATAAATTTAATAGATATCTATATTTCTTTGTGGCGAGTAAAATGATAGATTTTAAAAGTGATTTATAAGTGTCACAATACTTTTTAATGTATTTCTTGATTTTTAATGCACAACGTGGTCAGTAAATAAGTGAAATTGAATGATTTACATTCAGAGTTTCTCAAACAAATTCCCAGATTGATTTGCCTTCGTTAAAAGTGAACTTTCGGCGTGTTATTTTATCACAGTTTATCTGCATTGTTTTGAAGTTAAAGTTTGCATTGTATACTATTAAACTTTTTTCGAGCTTTAAACTTTGTCACACGTTAACTACAGCCTGATAAATAAAGAATATTGTATCACTTTATCTTGCATAGTCCCGGGTTCACTCAGATAATCTAATATTTGGAAATGTTTGCATATGAATTCATTAATAAAGTTTGTACAACCCCTAAGTATAAATAATTTAGATAACTGAAAATATGTATTTTCTTGCCAGACATAGAAATTGGACTAGCTTTATTTTGTAGTTGATAGTATGCGAATAGCGTGGCTCAAATGATCAAGGAAACTCTATTTAAATTACAGAAGTTATCAAGAAGATAGGAAACTCAAACACACACAAAACGAAATGTGAAATTAATATGGTACGAGAGCATCTTTGGAAGTTAAAAACTCTTTGAATCATCCTTCAAATGAACATATACAAGTTTTGTGTTTTGATAAATATGATGTACCATTCCTTGTGCAGAAACTTCTCTAACACCAGGAGAGGTGTAGAAAGAGCACAACGGGATCTCTCTTTCAAAACAAGATGCTCTATGATATTTAAGTCTAGTGACTGGAAAGGCCGCAAAATGTAAGCAGCTGAATCTTCGTCTTCCTCAAACCACAATTGAACAGCTCGACTAAGGTAAATCGGGAATATCTTCATCTTGATAAGTGCATATTTCCAGATGAAACCAATGTCTGCGTCTTAGAGTGCAGTTGGTCGCCTAAAAGGGAAGCAGGTTTAGTGTTTATAATCTGTCTATATAAGGTGATAAGGGAATCAATTATGAATCAGGAAGGGACACCTCAAATCATTACGGAATCTCCCCGATGTATCAGGTTAGGAAGCACAGTCTTTTGTAGAATTCTTCGAGGTGTCGCCATTAGTGAACACATCATATAATGGGATAATGGGAAAAACTGGATTCTTCAAGAAACAAGACATGTTTCCATTGATTCGAAGTTCAGATATTATGGTTTTTGTGCTACTGTACTCCATATTTTTGATTTCTATAGGTCATAAGCGGCTTTGAAATAGCCTCTCTGTCGCTATACAATTTCTTTCGAACGCTATCGGTCAATTCTGTTTTCTGTAGTTATTCATTTAGGTCTGCAATTACTTTTGCTGTAGTGGCCTTCCTCCTGTCTTTCACAATAAGCTTGTTTCTCATTATACTGCAATACCTTGTAGATATTGTTTTGCTCCATCGTTTTTATGACCTTCGGCATGGTGCTTATTGATAGCTCCCAAAGCTGTACCACTGCTGTTACCTATGCACAAACAAAAGGGTTCCCATTATCTATTTTCTTTGGAACTCTAATAAGTTTCTCATTGTATCTCTCCCGAGATAAAATTAAGTGAGTAATGATGCACAATACACTGACATTTACCCATAAGGAAATAAGCAACATTATAATAAAAAAAACTGATAGATACATATTTAATTAAGTCCTACACTGTTACAAATAGGAGTTACAGCTTTCTGCGAAAAGGTATCCGTTATTTTGTACAACACCAATATTAGTGAGTGCTAAATTATTACAAAATATAGAAAAGTAGCAAAAATTTCCTCTCATTTAATAATGAACCTTGAATAATGAAGTATTTTGTGACTTACTTTATTTCATGAAAAACAATCTATGATATTAGTTTGTAACAGTTGTGAAAATTAAATATATTCTACTTAAAATAATTTCCCACAGATTCATGTTATTTGATATTATATGTATTTCAATACAATTTTTGAAATTTTAGAATTTTTAATTTCATTATTGTCATTCTTATAGATAGGAGAGAGTTTACTTACTTCAATACAACCGCAAGTGAATAGTTCAGGGTTAAAAAAAGTACGCTTAACAAGTGTAAGGAAATTTTTCAAGAACATGACATTCTTTTGACTAAAATGTAATATTTATGGTAATAAGTTTTCACTCACACAAGTGTTCTTTTATTTTTACTTACTCTTTTAATTATATCTATATCATAAGTGACTATAACTTGTTTTGTTACTTCCAAAATAGCATTTAAGTAACTTAATTTATCAACTTACGTTTAGAGTACTTTGTTAAGTATAATTTTTTTTATATTTCCTTTTTTATGGTTTGCAAGAATTATTTTGGGACTATTATTATTTTGCATAAACTATTTTTAATAAATATAGATATCTCCAATGTTATATGAAACAATTAAAGTATTTCTATTATTAATATTTCTATAAGGTAATAATTTATTTATTCTATAAAGTAAAAATATATTATTTATATCCAAAATTATTTTTTTCGTTGCATTTTTTAAAAGTAATAATTTTAGTTTTTATAATTTTATTTAAAATTTCATGTTTTTTAAAGTTAAATTTTAAAGTATAAAGAAGAAATCATGAAAAAAGTAACCCTTTTTTAATACCTCGATACTTAATATATTTTATTTTCCAACAGCGTAATATTTTGTACTGTAAGATCTTGTATTCTTAAGAGTTTTCAGAAACGCATATATTTTTATAGAAACAGAAATAAGCACTGATTTAGTTTTGCGAAAAATCTTTAAAAAGTTTGTTCTTGTTAAAAACGACAAGCTAAGTAATTCTAAACTTGAAGCGTGATTGGAAATAAGCTAAAATAAAAAAAGAGATTATTTTTGTTAGAATATTTTATTTTAAATTCAAAAAGCGCTTTCTTTCCAACATATCAATGTCAGTTTTGGTTTCCATCACTATTTATCAATCTTTTTTCAATATATTTTTTAACCTACCAAGCATTTTCGAAAAGATTTTGAGTTTCAGAGTTAATGCAATTTTGAAAATTAGTTTTTCATTTTCTTGGTAAATTTACATGATAGAAGGATCAAATTAAGTTCTGCAGTTTTTTAACAATTGGTAAATTCAATTTTTTCAGTTTATGTTTAGAAAAATACATCATGTTTAGGACATTCTTTTTTGAAATTGGAGTCTAATTTCCAGGCTTGTTAAGTTATTATCAAACAAATGTTTTATTTAAAAGTGATATTACAAATTTTACGTACAATAAATACTTTCGTACAGACAAAAATGTTATTTTTATCAATTAGAAAGAGGAATTTATTTTTCTCAAAGTCCTTTAATTTAAAAAAATAATATGATATGAAGATACTTTGTTCACTAATTAGTAAAGAACTAATTCTATTGTTTTCAATTAGCTCGAGCTTCAAGATTAAAATTTACTTTAAATTTTCTTTTGATGTATATGTTTACAGTTTTTAATTCCCTGTGAATTTCTGATTCTTCTTTAAGCATTCTCATTTTTAAACAAGTATAGAAAGTGCATTTCCTCCAAAATAAGTACACTCCTAAAAAAAATCGTGTAGTTTTTCACCCCTTGATAAGCGACAGATTTTTTGTACTACTTAAAAATCTAAAACAAATCTTTTTGCACTTAATTGCGGAAATTTTCGTATCCGTCACTTACTGTTAAGATAGAAAAAATTCTCCTCTTTTTATTATATGATTACGGCTCATGGAAAATGAAAGTGCTCTTATTGGCTAAAATCTTCACTTGGCTTTAGTATTTGTGTTTAATTTTAAAAATTTGGCGGTCTTTCGAACAGCGTTTCGAAATATTGGTAATTTTTTTTCATTTGTTTTGATTATTGTTGAAGAAGGATCAAAACTTTAAGGTAATCATTATTTTCTATAACTAAGTACTCAATTTAATTTTTATAGTTATTTTTTATTATTGTATAAACTATCAAAAATGTAATTCTTTTTCATTAATTTTTTTTATTTTCAACGCTATACTTTTGAAATAGCGCTACGCTTCTCGTAGATAAAAAGAAATATTTTTTAAGTTGTAATACAATGTAATATGCAAATGTCTATTGCATATCACGCAAATATCAAAAATTAATTGGCAATTTATATTTTCTTACAAATATTTTTAAAATTTCATTGGCATATTTTTGTTTGGTTGTTTCTAATTGAAAAACGAATAAAACAATTTCCTGAAAAAATGAAGAATTATCGATATTAAAATTCACTATAAATTTGTATATTCTAGAGTTTGTAACTGAAAATTTTGCTAATTAGTGAGTTATTAAATTAAATTCTTTGTAATTTATTCGTAATCTTAAATCTAAAAAATAAACATGTACTCGTTGTTTCTATACACTTATGTGCAAATATTTTTTTAATGTTTTAATTGCTATAATTATATTGAAAAATTAAATTATCATTTAAAATGAGATGAAAAAATTTAAGTTATTTTCACAAAAGTTATCTAAATCTTATTTATTTGTTATTGAATTGTTATTGTATAAGTGTACATATAATGTATATAATGTGTATGTATACGTGGTATGTACTTAAAAGAAACTTACAATATAATTGGTAAAATAACTCATAGATTATGTGAGTTTATTAACTTGAACAGAACTACTTTCTTAATCAGTTATCATTCATAAAACATGGGCAATATCATCAAAAAAACAATGTATCTTTTAAATGTAATATATTATTAAACTCTTTGACCTGTTATTAACAAAAATTATGTTTAACCAATTGTTAGAACAATGAAATTCCTTTTCCGAAACATATAGTAGCTTTGGTCTTAAAAAAGAAGAATACACTTAGTGTACAACTTAATAATTTAGTTGTAATTATTGATAGAAACGTAAACATTTGAACTCATATTAAATCAAATAACATAATAAAGAAAAAAAGGAAAAAATACTTGTTATTTTTACGAGAGAAATATTGGTACTACAAACACAGTTCAAAAGAGCAAACTCAATAAACACGAAACGTAAAGTAACTGAAAGAAGAGGGAAAAAAAATCCTTCAGATACGCTTTTGTATACCACAAAAAGGAGTCACATTTTGATTTATATTAAAATAATGATAACCTGTATACAACATGATAACCTGTATCATCTTTAAACAAAAATTTTACAAGAATACATGAGCAATTATTTCTTAACAAATAAAAATATAATGTTATTGAAAGAGTTTTATGTAACGAATTTAAAACATTTCTATTTTATAACACATATTCTATGTACAAAAAATTTATTAAATTAGAATAAACTGAAAAGTGATTAAAAATTGCAGCATTACAGACAACATACTGTAAAGTTTCCTTTCATTTAAATCTAAAGATAGAGTGAGGATAGAAAAGAAACGTTAATTTCTCACAAAATTAATTATGATAAAAGAAAATACAAAAGCGAAAGTTAATGATTTTTTTAATTAAAGATGCATAGCCAGTGAAAGAATGAATCATTCAGAATGCAGTTTTGTGCCTACTGCCACTTTTAGTAGATTCATAAGCATTTCAATGCAAAAATCAGACCAATGCCTTGTTGGGAAAACCCAAAACACGTTTGCTGCAGTGAGTAAGCACAATACTTTTTTTAAATTGAAAAAATAACTATATTTTCACTCAAATAACTCCAGCGAAAGCTGGAAAAAAGTGGGATTCAGATCTACCACTGCTTCTCAGCTGTTCATAAAGATGACAATTTTAAAAGGAGAAAAGGAATAACGTGTCTTCGTTTTTGAAGCACACAGAGTTCCAGAACGGTGCCCATTTTTCAATCAAATATTATATTAATATTGATATTAAACTACCTGTACTGTGTTATTCATCTTTTTTTAAGCGCAAAATTATCATTCTGTGAAAAAGCCGATCAAAGTTACGAAAAATTGAATTATATATTCAGCGCAATTATCTGATATCAAATATTTGCTCCAGTGATTTATGAACTTTTAATTTATTCATGCTAGATTCTCAAGTTTTGAAAAAAATATTAAAATAGGAAACTTGATTATGCATAGCATAGTCATATTTTACATCTGACTATGTTATGCATAATCAGATGTATGCATAGCATGATGTTCTGCATAGCATAGTCATATTTAAATACAAACTTTAATTATTACAGTTATGTACTTCGATAACAAAATTATGCACATTGATACCAGAATTATGTACATAGATATTATATTTCCATCCTCAAATATTTTTGTCCTGTAACTTATCTTTAAGAAGTTATATAACTAGTTATGCAATGTAGATTCTCCTATAGTAATTACTATTAGAAGTTTTTATTCATTTACGTTTTAGAACAACTTTCTTTACAAACTGTTTTTCTGAAATACAATTTAAATATGCATTTTAATTACGAAAAGTGGTATTTTTTTAGTACTTGTGAAATGTTTTCAATCATGTACATTGATTTTAGTTGTTTACCATTATAAAATATTAAACTCCTAAGGATCTAATAATATTTAATGTAAAAATTTAAATGAATTTTCACATTACAATGCTTTGTTCAGAAACTAACAAAATCATAAATTTCTCTTAATATTCTTTATATGTATGTATGTATATATATATATATATGTATATATGTCTGTCTGTGTGTGTATATGTATGTATACGAAATATAGTAAGCAGATGGAACATATGTTCAATAGACAGTTTAAAATTTCAAAGAAACATTGAGTAAAAAGAAAATGGATCGAAGTACCGACATGACCAACTTCTTCCGGAGGTGTTAACCATATTGCTTAATTGCTTAGTTGCAAAATATTGCTTAATTTCCTAAATTTAAACAAGAAAATAGAAATATTAAGTAATATAGCTTTAAACATAACAGAAAGTTACTCAGTCATTTTAGATGCCATCTTTTTAATTAGGTGTTATGTTTGATCATAATAAATGCAAATGAATTTTGTTGAGAAAATTTAAATGTTATTCATATTACCTTATTTTATAGATAGCTTGTATTATACTCTGTAAGTAAGTATTATAAGGGTCTTAATTCTTCATGCACGATTTTTTTAAAACTGGATTACATTCATATTGTCAATCAATGGCTGAATGTTTAGCATTCCAAACTTCGAAGCAGTTAGTCCGGGGTTTGAATCCTGGTTCGGGCTTGTTTGTCTCTTTCACTGTGTGTGTTTCTTTATCCTTTCACTTTCGGGACAAAGATGGCATATCCACTGGGTGCCCTACTGTAAAAATTTGCTGTCACCTTTACCCCTTGAAGTGCTGAATCTGATAAAATCTAAGAGGGGCAGCAGGGCATTAGAAAAAAAAATACATTCATATTAAGGAACATTTTTCCAAGCAAAAAAAAATCCACAGGATAAAAATATTAAGCATCCAGTTGTGCAAATATGTTACACATGCATAGTTGTACATGCCACGCATGATACTGATCATAGAAATCATTATACGAAGCATTCATGAAATGTAAAATTACTAACAATTTACATTCCATTAGCATTTGATGTAAAATTTCATTACATCATGATTTCTAAATTGCAGTTTGCAAATTTACACTGAATGTGTGATTCTAGTTAAAATACTTTTACAAATCTCTCTTTTTTAGCCAAAATATTTTGTACAAGAATCAAGGGATTTAGTCTTCTAATTCATTCTAAATTTTGTGCATAATTATACAAATGTAATATCTTTGATATTTACACTGAATTTTCATTTAACATGAATGTAAAGATACTATATAAATAACATTTAACTATAAATTAATTTAGAATATTTATCTTAAAATATTTATGAATGTCGATTTTGTATTCATTTTATTATATTTAATTTGCAACAATAAAAAAATATGTAATATAATTAAAATTTTAGCTTAGAAGAGAGCAATGTTTTTCATTCTTGATTTTAGATTTCATTGTTCGTTTTCATGTTTATTTAGTGTTGTGTAAATTTCTTTCACACATAAAAAAGTTAATCAAATTAATGGACTAAAGAAATATAATTAATTTTATTTAAGTTCTTTAATATGAAAGAAGTTATGTTGGGGAATTACTGCAATACAATTATATTTAAACTATATCAAATGCTTTAACACACATAATCATACGGGTATTTAAATTTATGCATATATCTACGACAATCGTCTTATTCTTAAATCTATGAAGTAAATAAAATAGATTAAACAGCCAATATATATTTTAGATTATATTTTTGCTATTGCCAGATATTGGAAAAATATGAATTTTTAACTTATGAAAGTAAATTTTATGCCGAAAGTCGTACACAACCCGGTAACTAAAATTCTGAGTACAACATACTTTTTCATTTATTTAAGATAAAGTATTTAATATTTTACTGTCTTTAATGTTTAATAACATTATTTTTCCGATAGACTGATATAAAATATAAGTCGCAAAGTTAATTTCTCTTTCGTTAGGGAAACTAGAATTTTATGTATATTACAGAAAACTGCCTTTTTATGAATATTAAGAAAGATTTAATGATAAAATATTTAATATTTTACTGTCTTTAATGTTTAATAACATTATTTTTCCGATAGACTGATATAAAATATAGGTCGCAAAGTTAATTTCTCTTTCGTTAGGGAAACTAGAATTTTATGTATATTACAGAAAACTGCCTTTTTATGAATATTAAGAAAGATTTAATGATAAAATATTTAATATTTTACTGTCTTTAATGTTTAATAACATTATTTTTCCGATAGACTGATATAAAATATAGGTCGCAAAGTTAATTTCTCTTTCGTTAGGGAAACTAGAATTTTATGTATATTACAGAAAACTGCCTTTTTATGAATATTAAGAAAGATTTAATGATAAAATATTTAATATTTTACTGTCTTTAATGTTTAATAACATTATTTTTCCGATAGACTGATATAAAATATAGGTCGCAAAGTTAATTTCTCTTTCGTTAGGGAAACTAGAATTTTATGTATATTACAGAAAACTGCCTTTTTATGAATATTAAGAAAGATTTAATGATAAAATATTTAATATTTTACTGTCTTTAATGTTTAATAACATTATTTTTCCGATAGACTGATATAAAATATAGGTCGCAAAGTTAATTTCTCTTTCATTAGGGAAACTAGAATTTTATGTATATTACAGAAAACTGCCTTTTTATGAATATTAAGAAAGATTTAATGATAAAATATTTAATATTTTACTGTCTTTAATGTTTAATAACATTATTTTTCCGATAGACTAATATAAAATATAGGTCGCAAAGTTAGTTTCTCTTTCGTTAGGGAAACTAGAATTTTATGTATATTACAGAAAACTGCCTTTTTATGAATTTTAAGAAAGATTTAATGAATGGAATTTTCTATAAAAAGTTAACATTTACACAAAGTTAAATTTTAGGTGATATAAATAATATTATATTTTCTCATAACTGCTTGGGAGGTATGCTTAGGTATGGAATAAATTGTAGTTTGTAAATGTTCTACAACTTTACTTTTGAGCACCTATATCAATGTGTTCAAAACTATAGTTTGCTTTCTTCCCCTTTGACTGGATTATGCTCTAGTCTTAAAATTTTGCTCATGAATAAATATGACGCGCTTCCAGAATCCCTCGTGAAGTTATGCACTAGAGGAAAGATCATGAAATTTGGTAGTCGCATGTAAGAGAATCTCTTATCTGCTCTTGAATCTAACTAGATGGCAACAAAAATAAATATCTAAGATGTAAATAAAATTCTTTGTATTTTCACAAAATATTTTAAAAAATACCATAAACGTATTCTATCATCACGCTATGAATTATGTTAATACTTATTGTAATTCAATTATTTTTACTATATTTCAATATATTTATTTGTATTATTTTTTACATTTCCTTATCTGTACGTATCACAAAACTGTAATATTGTTTCTGAACAGTCCTCGTCGCAATAATGTTATTAAGTTATTACGTATCTTAACGACAATTATTGTATTACAGGTTCTCATTTCTTTTAAATCTAAAGTATTGATAGAAATATCCAGTTCAAATTTTCGATTTAAGCATATTTGATTATAATTCTAAATGTTAGCTTTTTGATGAAATAATTTAAGCTTGTGACTGCATAATGATTTCACAAACAACATTAAGAGGATTCTTAAGTTTATTTTACATTTTTGTTATATTTTCTTAACATATTCCTTTAAACTAAAATTTACAAAAAATAACAACTAAATTATATGGCTTATGATAACAATAAAACAATAGCATATTATCATAAAATTATTTATCAATATTTAAGTCCTGTTAAAGCATATTTTTCATTTTTAAGAATATTAGAAAAAATCTTCAAAAATAAGTTTAAAGAATTTATGAAATAATTTAAGATATTTTATGTGGAGAATGGGTTTTCCCTAAATTTTAAATAAAATTAATTCATTTATTTCTCAAAAATATATTACAAAATAGGGGTCAAATTTATCTGTTATCATATTTATCTGTGGATATCCATGATGGTTTTCAGCAAGGAATTTGTATGATACAAATTATGGTGAGAAAAATAATATTTATTGGTATAAGGCAAATTTGTTATTATTTATAATGAATGTATTTAAACTGGGTAGAAATGGCTTGATTTAAAATAAATATGCATTAAGTGATAAAAATGTTTTTCTTCAAATTAAAAAATTTACTTATGAGCTACTTCATTATTTAACCAATTTAATTAAATAAATGAATGTTAAATAATTGAAAATAACAAATGCATCTCTTAAAATGCATTGTGTGTATTAAAACTTTATATTTTACTATATTCAACCTATGCAGGTGACTATATTGATGTTAATCTAAGTCATGATTAATTTCCTTTCCTTTTTAAGGATCAAAGTAATCGAAAAATCCTCGGAATAGATATTTCTGCTGTTACAGTTAAAAGAATTGCTGAACTCTGTAATAAACTTCCTTCAAAAAGATAAACCTTGTTAAGCGAATGTACTGAAACTAAAACAATTAAGGTAACGGGTCTTCTAAAATTGATCGGCATTTCCCATAGCAAATCAGATATCTAAAGATAAAGTCTAAAATTTGATGTCATTTACGGAAGCATTTCAAGTAAAACATGGAATATTTAAATTATTAACTTAATGAATTATTTAATTTGTACATATTATTTTGTGTAATAAGGAATATCATTTCAATTCATCTGCATGTTTTATAAGTTGATTATAATTAGGAAATTAATTGTAAAAGAAAATTTTGAAATAGAAATGTGTGTAAAGTATAATATTAGTATACTACAGGGTCAAATAACTATTACAAAATTCTCATTGATATAAAGTAAATCATTATTTAAATATTCTTATATATTCTTATTAATATTTTAAATATTCTTATTAATATTTTAATCCTTATTTAAATATTTATCCTAGTTTCTCGCGAGTGTGTTTAATAGCCTGGTGGGTTAGGACGTTGCTCTCATTATCGTAAAATAGTAACTTCGATAAAACAATGTTATAAACATTTTGACTAATTTCAACAAGGGCAATGCAATGCTTTTGTCTATGTTGTTGTGCTGTAAGTGTAAAAAAAGCACTAAATTAAGCTTCGTATGAATAAATACATATATAGAGTGCGTATTATCTGTATCATATATCATTCAAAAAAGCTTCTGCTTGATCCATGCTTCAAAATCATAAAGAATTCACCCGGCTACTCCTAATTGGTTGGGCCCAACTCAGGGAATTATGCTGGTGCAACAATAACAATTACAGAGAAGTAACACATTCAGTATACATAAGGACAGAGTTTTTATTTTTTGATATCAAATTTATTGAATAATCTAATATTTCAAACATATATATATATATATATATATATATATATATATATATATATATATATATATATATATATATATATATATATATATATATATATATATATATATATTTATATTTTTATATATATATATCTATATATATATATATATATATATATATATATATATATATATATATATATATATATATATATATATATATATATATATATATATACTTAAATGTTACGTGTTTAAAAATGTCTTCAACATTTTGAATATTTATAATTTGAATAAATTATTAACTCATTGTTTTAATCTAAAATTTATTTAATTTATTTTATTAAGATAAAAATAAAAAAATAAGTTCCAACCAAGTATATAATAAAGAATAAAAAGAAAGATCTAAATATTAACATGCAGAAGGCTTTTAAGATAGGAACATTTTTATGGTCAAAGAGAGGTTAGTTTCATAAACAGTTTTGCAATTGCAGTCCACTAAATTATTTTTAGTTGAAATTACAAATTCATTTAACTTAATCAAACTTCATATTTTTAATTAAAATTACGGAAAATAATTAAAAAAGTATACTTAAAAACAACTATTAAAAATCTAATAGCTAAGTATTTCAAGGAAGCATGCAAATATAACAATTTTTCTTCATTTGATTTAAATTATAAGTTATTAAAATTATTTTCACAGGAAGAAAAAGAAGATTTTTGTTTCTTTGAGATACACAATGCAATAATGAACGTAGAATAATCCCAATTGTGTTTATTTTACTGGTTACGCAATCAATTACATATTTTCAATTATCGAATGCCTGAATCTTATATTTGTCATTTTTCTTCGAGGAGTGAAACAGCAATTGCAACCTAATATTAATTTCTTTTCTGGCGTTATGATGGTATACTTATAATTTTAAATGAATCCTTTAAAAGTTATAATGATAATTTGAAATCGCAATCAAAGTGATTAAGCAACCTAATATCCCTACTTTTCTTCTACAGTTGCTAGATACCTCTCTATTCCATGCTCAACTGTCGCAAACTTGTTACAAAAATAAAAGAGAGAGGTTATGTTTGAAAAATCAACTCTTGAAAGTTGTAATTAACGTTATGCAAAAAATACATAAAAGAAGATAAATATTATAGGCAATCTTAAATCTCAGTGTCCATATATTACTTTTATTTGTATTTTTAAAGATTAATACATATGTGTAATCTCAAATATCAAAATCCATTTATAATATTATTTACTGTAATATCATTTAAAAACTAAAATTGAAATCAAGTTCTTAATTGTAAATATATTCATTTTATTTGATTTTAATTATAAGTATATAAGTACTAATATCACAATTATATCATTATTGTTGACTTCGTAATAAAAAATAAATAAAAATTAATATGAAGTTAGTTTTTAATTCCATGGCATATTGAAAAGGAAGCTCAAACATTATCCTTTATAATTAAGGAATATGGGTGATAAAGCATATCGCTAAAATACATTACATTTATTAAATTTCTCCAGGCTAAGTTCCTAATGCAATTCCCGTGGCTCTTTGATCTGAAATTTTCCTTTTAAGAACTTTTCCAATATCTGCCATCGATCCTGGTCAAAATAAGAAACTGCTTTTGCTTTAGGCATCACTGAAATTTTCTGTTTCTTCATTTTGAAATAATGTAAGTCTCACAGTGATTGATGAAGACACATTCGGAATGAGATATTTATTATGTGTAATATACTAGGGCTGTAAATTCAGTTAATGTTACGTAGAAAACATAGAACTAGTAATACTACTATATGTGCTGTTAATACACTGTTCAGGAAAAACCGAAACTCATTGACAGATGGATAATTTTTTACCTTAAATAACAGAATTTTTAAAATTAGGTGTTTAATATTGTTCATCAAATTGATAAAATGTAATAAAACTCTGTAATGACTTGAACAATAAAATACTGTCCATTTAAGTGAATTAATTATTCCATTTTTAATATAAAAGGTATGACTGTCAGTATTTCATCTATAAGTATTACTATCTGTATCTTTCTTGCTTCAACTAATAAAAATATATTTTAAAATATAAAGTGAAACTCTGAAAGTGATAATTTTTTTGATAATATAAGTTTAATTTGACCTGTGTATTACTAGAAAATCTGATTTTTAATATTTTGTTATGCACCTATTTTTATTATGTTAAGCACTTTTTAATTATGTGCTAAAATTATAAATGAGTAAATTAAACTACTCACACATTTATAATTTTAACACGTAATTAAAAAGTGTATGATTGAACTGTAAGTCAGTAGAACTATATGAAAGGATTCTTAAATTGCTTTTTCATATATATTATTGTAAGATTGACATCTGAATTATTTTTATTTCATTTTTAAGTGTTTCTGATATATACATATATAAATATTTAAAAAAAAACACCTATTGATGTTATTGTTTTACCTATATGAATTATTAATTGAGATTTCAGTTTTGTATTAATTATATGCATAATAAATGAAATATAATTGCATTCGAAAATTATAGTAATGTTTTTTCTCTTAAAAGCACACATACAATTTTAAGAGAATCTATATCTATTTAAGTTTCATTACTTTGTACAATAATGCAATATATAGTAAATTCCTTTAAAGTATAATTATTATTGCTTGAATTATTATTACTTTCAAGTATATTTATTAATAATAATATTTTAATACTGGACTGAACATTCACTCCTTCACTCCACATTAACGGAAGGATATCGGAACCTAAATATTTCAAAATGGGTAGTTCCTCAGAGCATGACAGTCTTTGACCGTATCATGAATCGAACGCGTTATTTTCTGGATATGACTCTTTAGCCCCACTGACCTGGCTACTACGGCCCCTTTCTTAAAATATTAAAAATATGCAACGTAAAAATAATTTCTAGCAAAATGTCACAAAAATTAAATGAATAAATTTGAAGTTATTTATTGTTTTAATATAAAAAAATAAATTTCAACTTTTACACTTCTTCTCTTCTCTTAAATCTCAAATACAAACTGTTGCTGAAAATAAAAATACCTTTTGTTTATTTTATCGTTGAACATGCCTTTTGCTTAAGAGACAAACACACTTTTTAAGCAAACGAGCTTTAAAATCGAGTCTTTAAACTTAAGATTTTGCCCCCTAAACTTTGAAAAACTTTGATTTGAAAAACTGAGACTTTGAAATTGAATGTATTTGAAAATCGCTATATTTCTCAAATTTGAAGTATATATAGATACTAAAGTATTTATTTTATATATACAAAGCTTTATATTTAAAATTTCACTGATTTAAAAGTTTCTAAAGTAGATTATGGCTTCAATCTAAGCAAAAATTCTCCAACATTCTTTGCAATTTAGTAATGTGAAAACATTCTAAAAATAGCTTTATTATTTTACAGTTGTTTATATTAGGCTCTAAAGTTATAATTTGCAATGTTTTGATGTTTCAGCGGTGAAAAAAATTGGTATTTCCATGGGGAAAACGTGTTTTATATTTTTCTTACATTTTCATAAATATCTATCTATATTTTTTTGTTTCTGTTTAATGACATATCTAAAAATGTTACTATAAGAAACTTTTTATTTTTTTTGTAAAATCTTGCATTTTAAAATTTTTTGAATACAAAAATGCATTTTAGTACGCTATTTAAGTTTTTGTGAAAAGTATACTATATACCCCCATATGGATCTAATGACTGAACAAAATGTAAATTTACAAAAAAAATTCATTTAAATTTAGAGCTAATTTCAAAAATATGAAATCCTAATTTGAAACATTAATAATTGGACATGCATATGTACAACAAATGGTTGCGATACTACAAGTATTTTGAAAATTTTTTCATACATGTTTTATACACAAGAATTATTTTTAAAATTTCTTGAATACAAAATGAGAAGAATTACTTGTACAATTCTATCCAATCAACTAATGTACACTTCAAATTCAAATAATGATTTCATTGAAATTTGAATGGGAGATTAATTTTAGATTTAAATGTATACATGGAAACATTTTTTAAGCTTTTTTTTCATTAAAGACACTTAATAAAATATTCCTGCGTATAAGTTTATTTTAAAAGAACTATTCGCTTCTTCATTTAATTAAATTTTCTTTATGAAATAAAATTTTTTCAATAGTGATTGAAATATTTGAAAGTAAATTCTAAAATACATTTTATATACTAAGGATAAATTTCAACTAGATATTTAAATGTAGGTGATTGATTCTGACACATAAATGAGTAAAAAATTCAAATTAATGTGTTCTACACGCGCAATCAGTTATTATTTAAAATATTCCCATAATCCATTGTGCAGTATGTGTTTGTTGTTTCCCTCAGTATTATGAATTATGCATTAGCGAGAAGGATTCCTACTTTTCATGCAAGAAATATGGTGATGAGGGTCTGTTGTGTAAACACCCAATCTTTGAGAAAAGTGAGATGAAATTATTAATTCATCAGTCAATGTCCAAAAATCAAATATCTCAGAAATATTATCTGCATGTAATATTATGTAAGAAATAATTATATGTAAGAAAGTATGAACCATTTATAAAAATATATTTTGAATAATAAAAAAAGCAAAATATCGTTTCTTTTAGGGTTGATCAAGGGTGACATCATTTAGTTTTCTCAGTAAAATAAAAAAAAAACATAAAGTGTAAAAACTCTTATTTGATTTGTCTTATGAAATTAACAAAGTTATTAATTAGGAAACAAATTTTCTTTCAGAATATTACAATATGATTCACAATTGCATTTTTGAGAAAATTTTTGCTTATAAAATACATCTTCAAATTAAAATTTATTTGAATGTAATAAGGACTTAACATAACTTAGAACGTGGTGAAATGCTTATGTGTTCCACTTTATGAATATAAAGTAATAACTCAGAATTATTTCAAGTATTCAAAAATAGAGAAATCTTAATTTAACGGCACCAATTTTATTCATTTTGACTTCTCTGCTGAACATGATCTTATACATATTGAAAAATATCTGAATACTATTTTATATATTTATTCTATTTACTTGAATTTCTATTTTATGAAAAAATTCTAAAACAGATTTGAAGTTTTCAAAAAAAAAAAAAAAAAAAAAACAATCTTTAAATATGTATTTGAATTTATTTTCAATTAATATAAGTATTAAAATTTTTGTTTTGATAATCATGAAAAGGTAACTTGTTTTGAATTTGGTTGTGAATTTCCTCTTTTCTTTTGTATGCAGTATACAATTTGAAGAACAAATTGTTGAAATATTTAATCACAATGTATAAGATTATTGTGCTGGAATGTAACTTTCATCTCTTATGATTTAGTTTATAACAACGAGAAGCAAAAAAGGATAAATATATGAACTTTTGCGATGGGTATAAATCTTGGCGCAATCTTTTGTGCTTTTGTGTCAAAATTATAAAAAATTAAAAATTAACTTCATATTCAGATATAAACCCAGTTAAAAATGGTTAATACTTAATTGCATTGCCATCCCCCCTGTCTAGTGGTCAGCGTACCTGACTGCGGATAGGGAGGTCAAGGGTTCGAATCCCGGTTTTGGCATGGATGTACTTTCTCTCTTTTCTGTCTTTGTCCTTTCCTTGCATGATTGGGTTGTGAATGGTTGCTTACCCTATAAACGGGTACCTATGCCATGTGTGTACTTAGGAAGTCAGACTCCACACCAATTTACGGTTTAGTTGGGAAAAATGGAGCAGCACACCCCATAATAACAGCCCAGCTGGCACAAGACAGCAACAGCATTTAGTTGGATTCACTTACTTATTACTTTTTCTTAGTAGTTTTTTCATCCTATACCTGCAACTAATCTGCTGAAAGCTTGAACATATGAAGAATAATTGTAATAAAACTTAAACATATTGTAATAAAATACAGCAAGCTGAGATAAAATATGCAATATCTGAGCAATCTCTTCCGTTGATGTTCAGCTTAGATTATTAGTATCGGCTCATTACATATTATCTGCTCCATTGAGATTAGATATATTTACTGTGTACCTTATACCTGGTTTTATAACGAAGTATTAAAATTTTGATAGTACTATAGCATGACTATTTTTCTTCCCAGTATTTTTAATGACGCAAGATAAAAATTATTGCTGAGTTTCTTTACAGAAATAAAATGTTATGATAGCCCAGTGCATCCAGTAACAGAGTACCCAGAAGAACTGAAAGCTGAATCGCGTCTGCTGAGTAAGAGGCTTCATGAAATGTATCGATTTGTATGATCAGAAATACCAAATACATATTAATATATCAATATGCTGTCAAACACTAAGTAAAAAAGACACATATTTTCGTGACTTTAACATTTAACTTAGAAAAATTCATAAACTCATTTTAATAGATTTTTTCTGAAAGAGTACTTGTGGTAAATCATGTATTTTAGACTGAAAAGTACCTGCTTGGATACTAGCCATTGTAAAGCTTAGGAAGATTAGCGCTTACTTTCAGATTTCCACATATGAATCTGTCAATACGGTTATGTAAAATGCTTACGTGTTTTGATAATTAAATATGAATTATCAGTGAAAAACATTCATGGAAAGCAAAATGAGACATATTTTTAAATGGTTTATCAATAACAATCACTGTTTAGACTACCTATTATTCACTGTCCGAAATTGCAAAAGAGACAGTGATCTATTTTTCAATTCAAGTGTGTATTTTATTAAAATCAAGTGCAAATGCTCAAATGCCCCTACATTTGTAATCAACCATTTTCAAAATTTCAAATGGATTTCAAAGATTTGATGACCCGGGTATAGAAGATTACTAAAATTAATTTCCACTATACAGACATCTACTGTTTGCATTAACAAGAAATTTTACTTACAAAAAAAGCCAGTTCTGCATATGTTTTCAGGTTCGAATTTGGGAAGAAAAATAATTAATACAAAAAAACAATGTTAAAAAAATAATGCATCATTTAAAATCAAAATTATATTTGTAAATACTTTATGTGAAAACAGTAATTAACTATACAACTGTTATAAGATGTATTTGTGGTCAGAGCAGGAAATGTCTTCACTAAGGTCTAAATAAAGTTTTTTTGCCAGCTCTAAATCAAGGAAAATCCAGGGTAATTGGAGAATGCCAGGTTTAGCCATGCTTTTTCTTTTGGACCTGTGAACGTTGGGTGCCAGCAGGAGTGTTGAGTAGGAACAATTGATATTCGGAGATAAAATCTACAATTTCTTGGCATTTATGATCATTCAGTCTATATCTTCAGAGAACATTTTGGCAAAAAACACATTTCCCAGGAGAAAATAAAAATAAAAAATTTTCCTTAAAAATATATCAAGTTAATATACTAATAATAAAGATGAATTGATAAAAAATATATCAATTCATCTTTTTCTATTAAAATATCTATTCCGGTTATATATGAAAAGAAATCAAAATAAAAGCATTTACTGGAGAAATTTTACTTAATTTTATTCTTTTTTAAAATGATACAATTCGCAATAACTACTTAATACAAAACACATTTCATATAAGGTAACTCAAAAATATTAAAAGATTCAATTTATATAGTTAAACATTTAACAGAAAAAAATGAAATTGTTCTTAGTTGGAAGATATAATTTTTTTCACGTCACAGTTTTTATCATTGAAAAGAAAATTTAATCTGATAATGACATTTAATTTTTGTAAAATTTCCTATTATATAAAAATGAAAGAAAAATTTTTAAATCTAGCTTAAATTAATTAAAAGGGAAGTTAGTACATGAGAGAAATACTTATTTTTTCCCTTAATTAAAATTCATTTATTTAATTAAGGTTTTGTTTAATAAGTAGGTTTTTTTCCAAAACATTCTTCAATAGGCGAAGTGTTTTATGATGCAAATTAGGAAATAAAAATGATAATTAAATAAAATTAATAGTTTTGAATTTATTAGATTATTGCTTCTTGTGTTTTTGAAAGACAAAAAAAACATGAAATAACATTTTTGTATACCTATTACAATTAGAAATCAATTACTTGAATAATGTTATTAGCAATTATAATTCACTTAAATTATTTAAGATTTGAAACAATGAGTATAATCACTATAAAACCAAAACAACTATTTAAAGCAACTTTGAGTGGAAAATTTTAAGTGTGTCTCATAAATTTAATGATTATATAATAAAGTAGTGGTCTTAAAAATTTGTAATATATATATATATATATATATATATATATATATATATATATATATATATATATATATATATATATATATATATATATATATATATATATACAGGGTGATCCAAAAGTCAGGACGAACTTTAAAAATGAATAATTCGAAAACGAATCACGATACAAAGATGCGGTTTGCACCAAACGGTTAGAAAAGAAACCGGGTTTTGTGTGGCAATGAAAAAAATATTTATGTTGGCGACCAACAGATGGCGCTGTCGGATTTTTTAAGTAGGATTATGCAAAGCAACAAACGATATAAAAAAGAAGCAACTGCAGCAGGTAATGGTAGTCGAAGCTGGTATGCATCAAAATGCTGTCCATAGTTGAGAAAGCCCTCTTAGTTTAACTGTTTTATAAGAATTCGGAAAGTGGCATTGCGAGCATATCGCTACATGAAGGGTATGCGAGATAGCAAAGGACCAATAACGTCTTCTGCATTGAACAAAATTGTGAAAAAATTTGAAGCTACAGGTTTTTTGGCATCACGTCAAAGAAGTGGACGTCCCTCAACTGCAGCTGCTGTTGTCACGACAGTGGAGCAGACGGTGCAAGTCATGTCGGCGGTTGCTGCACGTGGGGAGTGCAGTGCTCGAGAAGTTTCGAGGCAGACAGGAGTGTCGTACGGAAGTGTCTGGAGAGCGCTGCGAGCAACTTTGCAACGGTGTCCCTACAAGTTGCAACATAACCAAGAACTGAAACCTCCTGACTTCGACTCTCTCTGACATTTTGCGAATTTGATCTTTAATAAGATGGAAGAGCAGCACGACTGGCTTCACACTGTGCTTTGGACAGATGAAGCACATTTCACACTCTCTGGCGCTGTTAACACCCACAATTGTGGACCACAGAAAATCCACATGGATTTGTTGAGGTACCCTTGCAACAGCCTAAAGTGACAGTCTGGTGTGGCTTCACTGCTGATTTCATAATTGGTCCGTTTTTTTCGAGGAAGTCACACAGACAGGTTTCCAAACAGTTTCTGTCACCGGTAAGCGATATCTAGCACTGTTACAGAACAGCATTATTCCTGAACTGCAAGCGCGACAGGCACTCCAAACAGTCACCTTTATGCAAGATAGAGCACCACCTCATATTGCTCTGCCTGTGTAACGCCTGCTACGCTCAACATTTGGGGAGGATCGTATTATCAGTCGCTACTTTAATCATGCATGGCCTCCAAGATCTCCCGATCTCACACCCTGTGACTTTTGGCTGTGGGGCTTCTTGAAGTCAAAAGTGTACAGCGACCAACCGGCACTGAAAGATGCCATCCGTCAAAATGTGTCTGCCATAACGCCAGAAATGCTACTAAATGCTGTGAATGGTGTGGTGACTCGTCTCACAGCTTTACTTCTGAATGAAGGACAGCACATTGAACATTTACTGTAGTAAGTACTAATTAACTGTAATTAATCTGACTTCATTAATCATTGTTTCATTTGTAAATCATCTTTTGTTGCAATAAAACACTATAGCGCCATCTGTTGGTCGCCAACAGAACTATTTTTTTTTCATTGCCACACAAAACCCGGTTTCTTTTCCATCCGTTTTGTGCAAACCGCATCTTTGTATCGTGATTCGTTTTCGAATTATTCATTTTTAAAGTTCGTCCTGACTTTTGGATCACCCGGTATATATATATATATATATATATATATATATATATATATATAATATAATATAATATAATATAATATATATATATATATATATATATATATATATATATATATATATATATATATTATTATATATATATATATAATATAATATAATATATATATATATATATATATATATATATATATATATATATATATATATATATATATATATATATATATATATATTAGTCACATTAAAAATTCTCTTAGATATATTTTTTACTCACATATTTACACTTTAAATACAGTATTCTCGTTATTATTTGAAGTACACACTATACCAATATTTTAAATAATGCTTATACATATTAAATGCAGGGCGTGATATTTAGAGTTCTCCTTAAAAGCCTTTATAAATTTAATATTGTAATAATATTCTTTACGATTGAGTGCTTACAGATAAAACCCATAAATTTAATAGCAAGCAATTTTGTATTTAATATTTAAACATGAATTTGAAACCTTAGCTTTTAATATTAGCTCTATAACATATGCGAAGGAATTTCAATTTTCATGCAAATCCTTGATACACTCTAACTGAATAGGAGAGATACTGAATTCATCTTAAAAATTTTATTTAAGAAATAAAATTAAAACGTAGCATTACAAAATTATTTTATTTTTAAGTATTTGCTTCAATGTATAGTGTGTTGTCTTCTGAAAAGATAATTAAAAAAATTTCGGTCTTTGGAAAAATTTTAATTTATTTAATTTATATTTTATCATTTGTATTATATATAAAATTAAGGAAAAGTTAAAATATAAAATAATTGTATGCAAATAAAATATTGTATGCGTTTATTTTATTTCTTATTATGTTAATTGGTAAGCATTTTATACGTATAAAGAGTCAAGTTATTTTAAGAAAAGTCTTAATTGATAATTGAAACTTAATCCAAATTTTTAATGATTTACTGGATTGTGTATTTCCTGATAAATTTTGTAATTAACATGCAGATAAAATGATGTCTTAGTAAGCCATATGACTGGTAATCAGGCCATGTCATTTGTCAATTTAAATATTTTACACCATTAGTTATTTAGTACTTATGTATTTATATAATTATATAGTTGTATTTCTAAGTTTCGTCAATTCAGTCACGCATTTTCACAAAATTTTAAAAGTATTTTAATTAGTTTTATATTGTATATTCAAGCATTACTAATAAAATATTTTTGAGTTGAACAGAAACGTAAAAATGTGAGAATTCACTGAATGCTATATGTTAATAAAACTAAAAATATAGTTTAAATCCCCAAAATATTCTTTTTTATGTATACGTTACGTCGCATTGATTTTCAGTATACGTAATTTGAATACAAATTTTATAAATGTGTGAAAAAGATGCTTAGTTATCCATTAACTTTTTTGAAAAAAAGTGAATAGTTGCAAAATGCTTAGAAATGATAAAAAAAAACGTATTAATTTACACTTGGTTAAAATGCATGATGTTTCCGAAATAAACATATGAAACGAAATCTTACGTGTGTAAAATTACAAATAAATCCTACCGCGTAGTTGTATTTGTTCACTCTAACCACTCAAATTTTATCAAAAGAGCATACTTTCAACAATATCTCACAATATTTGACAGCAAAAATTGGCAATTTCTCTTTCAAATGCTTTCCCATTATTTATTCAACAGATTTTGCGACTTATATGTTTATTCTTCAGTTTAAAAAATGCATATTTTAGAAATACCAAATGATATAGAACATTTTCTTAAAAATATCATTTATAATATAGCTGTACGTACTAAAATGCTATGTCAATATTTATATTCAAAATAGATTTGCATGCAAAATATTAAAATATTTAAAAGAAAGAAATGGAACTTGAATCTTTTCTCATATAATTTTGACTTAATGTATTATTTGAGTTCATTAAACATTGATTCAAATGTAGAGGATAGTCAAAACTTTATTTAAAAGGAAAACAAAGTGCTACACTTTTCTTGAAATTTCTCTTAAAGATTATTGTCCGCATAACACATAATATCAGAAAATAAGAAATTATCAAATGTACTGTAAAAGAAATAAAATTTGAAATTGCTCTTTATATGATAAATAAAATCTATTTTGAAGAAGATGGGGAGAAAAAGAAAACAAAAATATGTTGAGTTTAGTAATAAATTGTTTGCCGACACATTTTTCATAACATTTTTCAGTTCCTTTAAAATAAGACACTCGAAAGAAATAAGAGGTAAATAAATCCTTATTTATATTTCAATACAAGAAACTAATATATATTTGACGGTACTTTAAAATCTAAAAATGACTTTAAGGATACCTAAAAAAAGTATTTTGGAAAACTTACTTTTTAACAACGTTTTTAAGTCTAAGCCTTCCGTTATCGATAAGAAATAAAACTTAAATATTTACCATGCTTCTTAAGCTTCTTTTGGGGATATTAAAGAAAATTCACTGATTTGAAGCCATAAATTTTGGAAATTTTTGCCTTATTTAAAGAATACTCTACTCTCGCCAAATAATAAATGGCCCTGAAAGAGTGCCTTAAAATTTGAGTCTGTTGTGAAGAAACATTTTTTCCTAAACTAAGTTTAATATAATGGGCATCCCTTCTGTCGAATTTCTAAGAGTAACTTGACAACACTTTGTTAACAAAACACAAAATGTAGTCTTGGGATTAAATAATATATTTGGTCTTAAATATAGCTGAAATCATAAAAAATTACTATCAGAGTTTTGTCAATGCGCGAATGAAACATTTTCTTAATATAAGTCACTTACAATTAAGTACCAAATGTCTTTGTAGCATAGATTGTGACGCAATTTTACTAGGCAAACTTAATGAGGCAATAAATCAGCAAATAATATTGAATGTGTCAAAATATACTAAAGTAACATTTTCCTGTAGCCATTTATAATTGTTAAAATGTTAGTAAATTTTATGCATATTATTTTCAGATCACGCATCCTAAATAGGCTAAAAACAAATTGGGCGTAAGCATTTCGGGCAGAAAATTTCCCGTTAAAATAATACAGAATGCTCATCAGGACAATTAATAGCAATTTTTCTTATGACATGATATTCTCATCAGAGATTCCACCTTTGTTTGGACACAGGAAGTACATAAATAGCTGGAAATGGCCACTTAACAACTAAAGATAAAAATTTCACTCAGTAATATGTTTAGTTTGTAACAAGACGACGTGGTAAATGACCCGTAAAAAATCTATACCATTGTAAACATACCACAAACTTGCAAAACACTATGTAGTTAAATTTGGTCTATGACTTCAGGATGTCAGCATTCCTATAAACATTTATCATTAGATGTCAAAATTTAAAATCTTAGTTCATTTTTTGTAATTGAAATGTAATGTTTATTCAATCACACGAATTAAAATAGTGTGTTCATCAGACAGGCAGATGTTATACAACTGACAACCTGTTTTTATAAAAAGTTGCTTTATTTGATATTGTGCGTGCTGTCATTTTTCATAAGAATCAAATTTTCCTAAACTGCTCATACGGGTACACTCCACACTGATTATTGCTGCTATTCGATATGGTGTTTTTAATTAACGCTGTTTGCTGTATGGAGACGTGTAGCTCGGTCGTTAAATAGACGTTATCAGAGACTGCGATGTCCAGAGTGGGAAGAAATGCTGAAAATTATACATTATTATTGGTAAACTAGTGACTTGTGGATCTCTAGAAATGATACATTTTCTAATATGTTTACAAAATGAAATACCTCAGAATATTAGCTTCATTTTGTATTCTACGATTAAAGTCTGATTATTTTTATATTGAATGACCTTAAATTTATCAGAAAACACTTAAGAAACGTGTGATGATTCCCTTGTCAATTCACTGTCCTTTTACATATATAATTATAAGATTTTATTGTCATCGAAAAATTTCAAGTTTTTTTTTCCACAACCAATGATTTCCTATGATTTTTGGTATTTCAATTTAAATTGTTCTTATTTAGGAATAATGTAATATAGCAATTTAAATATGTTCAATTCATTTAAAATTTTGAGATACATTGTGAATGCTGCTGAAATACATCATTTGCTGTTCAACATATCAATTCTGCTTGATAAGCTTCCAGAATGACGTGCATGGAATCCAGCACAAACCATTGGCCAAATAAAAGATGGAGCCTGATGATTGATAACGTAAGTATTTAACTCCTCCTCAAATGAACATGAAAACAATCTATAATAGCATTTGTTTGGATGGATGAAGTATATGAAAGGAACAAAAATATGGAAATTTAAAACAATTTAAAATTTTCAAAGCAATGAACTTTCTTAGCTTTATATTCAGTTTATAAAATGCATAGTCGTCATCAAGAGTATGCGGTTGTCCAAAATTGTTATTATGTGAATAACCTATTGCAAAATAAGAATAGTAAAATTTCACTAATTTGGATTATTCCTCCTTAG
Source organism: Latrodectus hesperus (assembly GCA_037975125.1). NCBI lineage: Eukaryota > Metazoa > Arthropoda > Arachnida > Araneae > Theridiidae > Latrodectus > Latrodectus hesperus. The sequence goes on along the minus strand of CM075854.1, from coordinate 12,400,998 downwards.
TGATATTTTAACAGCCAACAATGTATGATTCTATTAATGAAATTTAATTTCAAGGATTAACTTTATTATTTAATACATGAAATTAAAACTATTTATCGAAGATATTTGATAAATATTTTAACATTATTGAAGAGATTCTGTAATAAAAATTATATGTTTAATTTTCAGGTGCTATAATTACATCATATAGAGAGGAAAATGTCAACATCCTAATTTCAGAAAAAAAGGTTAGAATTTTTATTGGCTTCTTACATTTTTCTATTTTTTATGAAAATTATTCTGTAACTTTTTACCATAATATGATATTTAATCGAAAATTGTATCGCTTTTAAGCAGGATTAACGGCTAAAATTCATTTAATTACATCATATTATTTTAAGATGACGTTATTTTTAAATAATTACAGCTGATGTTTCACTGTCTATTTATCTCGTTCGTATATTTGAATTCATATCTAAATATTAAGAAATTTAATTAATTCAACTTTGACTTACAATTTTTAATGTAAATTATAGATATCATGGGGTATAATATACTAAGATCAAAAGATTTTAATCAAAATTTCAAATTTTACACATTTAATAAATAAAAAAGTTACAGTAAACTAAACCTATGCCATAACATTTCAATATGGGCCAGGGCCTAGAGTGTAAATCTTTACTTTTTTGACCGAGAGGCCCTGAGTCCCGATTAGGTGGTCAGCCTAATCGCTTAAACCCATTTTTTAGTTCCCAAGAATGCTTGGTACTCAGTTTATCGACTCATTGAAGCGATGAAAGGTTGAGTTGATCTTGCCCTGTCCGAGGATCAAACCTCGGACTTGTGTCTTGGGAGAGTGAAACACTACCACTGAGCCACCAGGATTCCCAATATTCGTATTATATAAGCAAATTTTTATTGCTTTTAGTAGAGCTTAATTTAAAACTTGTAACTTCTAAGTTGAGGAGATGAAATAACAAACAGTAAAGCAAAAATTTTTTACTATTACACACACACACACACACACACACACACACACACACACACACACACACACACACACATATATATATATATATATATATATATATATATATATATATATATATATATATATATATATATATATATATATATATATATATGTATACATATATATTAGGAAATTTTATTCATTCGTTTTCTTACACATTTGCCTCAAAAGTCTTTTTTCAATATATTAGAACTTTGATATTACAAAATATCTAAACATTTGTAAGCAAATTACTATTATCAAATTATCAAAGTGATTCGTCTCAGATCAGAAGATAGTTTTTTTAAAAGGTTGTTTGAAATTTGTTGATCTTCCAAACATTTTATGTTACCAAAAGTTTCCTATTTTGTAGCATATAAAATGTTTAAGAAAAGCTTAAAATATTTTCATTTAAAGTAATTATTGAAGTAAAATTTAGTTAGTTTGTAATATATTATTAATTAACAAGTTTAAGACTATAAGTTATTGTTAATGTATTACATTTTCAATCATTAAATTTCTAGAATAAAATCTTTCTCACATTCTCTTTTATTTTTTATAAAGTTTCTCATTTATATTTTTGTAACAATTAATACAAATAGATATTATACATTATATACAAATTATTAATATGTGTAACATAAAATATATATTATACATATTAATACAAATACATATTATACATATTATTATACAAAATTAATACAAATATATAAAATACGTTGTGATTCAAAACTGGAAAATTTTCATGTCATAGAAATTCGTTCCTTGACCTCGTATACTTAATATCGTTACATATGGGTCAGCTAAATATAATCCCATCATTACATCTCAATCCTGTCGAATTGCTATCTAGGGGTGTTGAGCAGAACTGTTGGTCAGGAGAAAATGGTGGGAGGGACCACCATTCTGTTAATTGGACTTCACTGTTAATTGGAGAATAAAGAGAACTGGTATATTAATGTGCAAAATGTGAATTAATGTGCAAAATGTCAAGCAGTAAGCCATGGGGAATTAGTAAATATAGAAATTTGGAAAAACAGTAATAACTATTTTAATGAGGAAAGATAAAGACGTTAAATAATTCTATAGTTATTTTTTCTTCATTTAAGAAAACTTTTAAAATGATACCATGGATTTTAGGATTTATAATATTGGCAGAAAAGTTGCTAAAAATCCTTCTAGGAAATCAATGACACAAGAAATTGAAAAAGCAGAAATTAGTTTAATGTTGATAGTTCATAAAATCATTCACGAGTGAAACTTAAACCAATAATAGATTTTTATGGTCTAATAAGAACCACATCAAAGGTTTTCTTTCACGATGATAAATATGATATTAAATTTCCTGTTATATTACCTTTTGATCACTTTCTTGTAAGTGTACTCAAAAGAACTTATTATATGCTGAAATTACAATATCAATGCTTGATTTAAGAGAAAAAGATTAGATTTTGAAATCCCACAAGACATTAAGAAATTGTATGAATTAATGTGCAAAATGTCAAAAATACAAGGCTAAGAAATGTGAGACAATCCCAGGTATTTTACCAAATAATAGGGCATCCGACGCATACAATTTTGAAATTGTAGAATGGAATCTTGCTGAGCATTCAAATTGTCAAACAAATGTTAATGAAAATATTGGGTGATGTTTCTCTTGTGGACGAAGTGGTATGTACTATATCATGAGACTGGAAGATTAGTAAACTCAAGGTCTTTTACCTAACTGTCGGAAGACATCGATAAGGAATCATATTTTGCTCCTAAACAATTCTTGCACGAAACTCCATCGTCTGGAGTGTCAGATCTTAATACTGTTGACACAGGGAAATTAAGCAAACGAATTAAGTATTTACAATGTTTTAGAGATACTTTAAAATCCCGTTTTTGTTCTGAATACTTAGGACTGTTATGAAGACACTCCTTAAAAATTATAAGGATAGACCACTTAATATTGGGGAGGTTGTTCTTATGTGTGTGTTGAAGGTATTAATAAATAATGTTCCTTTTGAAACTCAGCAAGAATAATAAAAGTAATTCCTGTTAGAAATGGACAGATAAGACTTGCAGTCATTAAAACCAAAAATTCAGAGCTTTTAAGATCTATCCAACTTTTGTTTACATTATAAATTCAAAATCCAGTGTCTGATGCAGATAATAAACATCATCATCATTCATGGCGCGGCAGCCCAGGATGGGCCAAGGCCTTCTGAACAAGTCTCTTCCAGCCACTTCTACTGAGAGCCAATCTCCTCCAATTTTTTGTTCCAAGGACCCTACAGTCTTCTTCGACTGCATACACCCATCTCAACTTTGGTCTTCCTCTTCTTCTTACGCTGATGGGTTTTGCAAAAAAATTGTTTTATTGTCATTCATTCTAATAACATGTCTAACCCAAATGAGACGGCTTACTTTAATGTGATGTACAACGTCTGGTTCCTTGTACATTCGATAGATTTCTGTATTGTATCTTCAGCGCCAGACACCGTTTTCCATCGTACCTCCAAAGATATTTCTTAAAATCCTGCGTTGAAGTAGGCCCAGCAGCCTCTCCTCTCTTACACTCAAAGTCCAAGTTTCCGAGGCATAGGTCAAAACGGGATGGATAAGCGTTCTATAGATCTGTAACTTAGCTTTTCGTGATAAAAATTTAGTTTTTAATACATGTCTTAGGCCTAAAAAGGCTTTGTTAGCTACAGTTAAACGTCTTCTTATCTCTGGGAGACTGTCATTATTTTTGTTAACCATCGAGCCAAGATAGATAAATTCATCAATTGTTTCAAATTTATAATCTCCAATGAGTAGATGAGTTTGGCTAAAATGGGTTCTAGATACAGGGAAATATTTAGTTTTAAATTGATTAACAACAAGCCCTGGCGGTCTGGCCTCCTTCTCAATATCCTCAAAGGTTTCTATTAAGTATTTTTTACTTCTGGCTATCAGTGCAATGTCATCGGCAAACGCCATCACTTAAGCAGATTTTCCGAAGATACTGCCGCTGGTATTGATACCAGAATTCCTGATGACTCTTTCAAGAACGATTTTAAACAAAAGGCAAGAAAGCGCATCCCCCTGTCTTACTCCCTTATCAACAAGAAAGGCTCTAGAGAGTTGTCCCTGGATCACGACCCTACAGGAAGTCGAGTTCAGGGTCATTTTTAGCAAATTAACGAACTTTAATGGAATACCAAAAACATGCATAACCTTAAATAATTCTTTGCGGTCTATAGAATCGTATGCCGCCTTGTAATCAATAAACAAAATATGTAAATCAATATCAAATTCATGACACTTCTCCATAATTTGTCTAAGACCAAATATATGGTCCACTGTGGATTTGCCAGTACAGAATCCACATTGATAGTCGCCCACAGTATTATCTACATATAGGACAAGTCTCTGGTACAATATCTTGGAAAAAACTTTGTAGCAAATGCACAATAAGCTTATTACTCTATAGTTTTCACATACTAAAGGATCGCCCTTTTTGAAAATTGGACAAAGCAAGCTTGTAAGCCAATCCTCTGGCATCTTCTCGAATGTCCAAACATATTGGATTATTCCATGTAAGGGCTCTAACACATTTGGCCCTCCTTTTTTATAAGTTCGGCCTGTATGAGATCTATTCCAGGCGTTTTATTGTTTTTGAGCTCTTTTATAGCAAGCAATGCTTCCTGCATAGTTGGAAGATCCAGCTCGAAAGGTCCATCTATGATTTCCTCCTGTGTAATCACAGGATCAGGAGTATAATCATTAATCTTTAGCAGGTCTTCAAAATGCTCAACTCATCTCTCCAAAATTTCAGAGCCTTCACTAAGGATAACACCAGCCTTATTTCTACAATAGTTGATTTTAGGTTTAAAGTCTCTTCGACAATAACTGACCTCTTGAAAAAATGCACGGCATTCATTGGTCTATTTGAGGTGTTCCACATCCTTGAATCTATCTTCCTCAAACCCTTTTCTTATCCCTGAAAACCTTCTTCTCATATCTTCGTGCCTTTTGGTACTCATCCAACAAACCTCTAGTACCATGCTGCAAAGATCTTTTATATGCAATAAGTTTTTTCTCATTTGCATCTTTACATTCATCATCAAACTAATCCTTAGTTTTCTCCTTAGTCTTGTGGCCCAAAATTTCAGCTGCTGTATCAGAAATGGCCCTCTTAAATTGGCACCATAGTTCTTCAAGATCGGCCACATTGGAGATATCCAATTTCACTTCCGAAATTCTCCTTTCTAAAGTCTCTCTATAGTTATTGATCACTGCATCCTTTTTAAGTTTGTGACTATCAAACCTTTTTATCTTTTTACTTCGTTCTTTATTGGCATTGGAGACTTTACCTCTTAGCCTAGCTAACACTAAATAGTGATCACTGTCAATATTAGCTCCTCTAAAAGTTATAACATTAATCAAGCTTGTAAAATGCCTAGCATCAACAAGAACATGATGAATCTGGTTAAGTGTTACCCCATCCGGTGATTTCCAGGTATATTTATTAATGTTTTTAGGTTCAAAATAGGTACTACCAACCACTAGGTCATGTGCAATTACAAATTCAATGACGCGTATACCATTATCATTTGATTCTTCATGAGCACTATGGCCACCAATAATGGGTCTGAAGTCTTTCTCTTTACCTATTTTAGCGTTCAAATCACCCAAAACAAGTTTTATATCATTATGTGGGCAGCTCCTTAAACACTCAGAGAGCTTTTCATAAAATATTTCCTTCTCTTTATCCCCTTTGTCCTCTGTAGGGGCATGTACATTGATAATACTATAATTTGCAAGTCTTCCCCTAAAACGTAACTTGCATAATCTTGGCGTAATAGCTCTAAAATCCATAATTAGATGTTTCAACCTCTTATTAACTAAGAAACTAGTTCCCTCTATGTGCTTTTTGTCGTGGCAGCTGTAAAACAATATATGAGTTCTCTACGCCTAGGGAACCCTGGCCAGTCTACCTCATCTCCTGGACTACAGCAACATCCACCTTGTAACAATCGAGTTGTTGTCTAAACTCCTGCAGGGATAGAGAGAACGCACATTCCAAGAACCAAAAATCAAGTCCTTAAACCTTTTCCGAGTTCGTCTACAAGTTAGCGACCTGTCAATTTCCTGTTCAGACTTCGAAAGCGAAGGTTTTTTCCAGGATGAGGGGGTTAACCTCACGCCCAATCCCCAACCCCCAGCCTGGAGGACCAGTCCCCTGATATAATCTCCAGGGGCAGGGTACCTAGCTATCACCCAGGCACTGGGCACCTATTTTTGTCGCCTTTTACGACACGCATAGGCTGCGTTGAAACTATTCTTTCCCCCGGTCAACACACGGGGACAGATAACAAACAGTTACCAATAATAACCAGTAAAGATTGAATTGAGAAACCAATGAATATGTAATTTTTTAAGACCTTTTTTCTTGATTAGCTTACTTGATTTCACTTCGTTATTTTCCATATCATTTTAACTTTTATTTAGTTGATTTTTTGTGATTTACATTATTTAATGTATATTTGTATTTCATTTTTATTATAGTATGAATGCGTATTTTTTATGTTTTGAGCATCACACTCAAAAGGAGGGAGAAGTTGCAGAGAACAAAGCGGCAATAGCAGGTATTTTCACCTCCTTCAATGCATACGCGATGACTCGGCGCCTCAGCCTATAAAGAACGTTCAGTGTTCTTTTTTACTTACTTCTTATCTTGCTGTCGATATATGTGTGTGATGAAATAAAATATTCTTGTCCTATGATGAGCTGCATTATTTTGTTTATCGGGGAAAAACATCTTTGAATTAAGTTTACACAACAATTGGAATCAACGTTAATAAATTCAGTTTATGCATAAAAAATTATGCGAACGCTTTAAAAATTTAGTTGTAAAATTCCAACAAAAAATCTTGAAAATATTTATACATTTATGATGCATTTTGTTAATGAAAAGTAGATAAAGAAAATTTCAATAAAAACTTTGAATAATATATTTATAATTGTGGCTTTGGTTTGCAGAAGAGAATGCTACATGGAATTGATACACATATTATGTAAGCATTGAGAATTTGTGATACTAAATAGTCTCATTTTCATTATTTTTAAAACGTGCTCGTTTTTATTTATATAAGGATCACAATTTTTAAAATTAAAATTAACTGCACAAATATTATAAGCTGAAAATTTGCTTAAAATTTTTGAAATATTTTAAATTTTTTTAAGATTTATAAAATTTAGAGATTCTATTTATTTACATAATTACTGGTTAAAATTGTCACTCAAATGATGAATAAATTATGCGAAATAATTTGCAATGAATAAAGAAAAAAAAATACGAAACCATAAGAGTCGATAAATTGTAACAATAAAGTAGTTACATCCAAATTATTACATTTTGGGATTACAGTAAACTTGTGAACTTATGAAATCATATTTGATTCATGTAATTAAATGAAATTATAGGATATTTGCATATTTGAAGCATTTTTGTATGGATATTAAACTTTAAATAAAAATAAGCAGTTAAAGATGCTAAATTAAACTAAACTCTGTGCGACAACAGTCCAATGTGAGAGAAGTCCTGGACAGTTTAACGCGAAATCCCCAGTATTTTCGTTTGCAAGCATGTTTGGTACTCAGCTTTATCGACCCAGAAGGGATGAAAGGCCAATAAAGATGTTTCCCAGTAAGCCATAACATTAATAAAATGTACAATTTAATACCTTATTTCTCATTAACTTAATGATATTAATACCAAAATACTTTTCTGCAATAAATTATAATGAAAATAAAATAAAACATGTGAATAAAAAATTTACATGGTTCTTAAATTCAAATATTTTATTTGTGTTTCAAGAGAAATGGGAACGTTAGAAAATGGTGCTTTTAATATGAAGCTATCAATTCATACTTTCACGATAAAAAAGGTAAACGTTTTCACAGAGAGCCTTGGATCAAATTTAATTGAAAGAATACTTAGTCTCCCGGGATGGTTAAAATACCTCTCAACCTTAATCAGAAGTAGTCCTTATTAAAGAGTGGTGGCAATTAAGCCTCGCGAAAAGGCGTTACTTTTCCCAGATGACTCGGCATTACAACTTTAGCAACCTTTATCTTCTATAATATCGCAATCCCACAACATTTAGCTTCCATGAAAGGAAAACTTTATTCTAAAAGTTTTTTCCCATTTTTGTTTTAGACATTGATTAAAAACATCAAACTCACGTTTTTTCCTAGGAATATTTTTCATTTATTCTGGTAGAAATTATAATTTAGATTGATTGATGATGAAACTGCATAATTGGTATTTATTGCGTTTAAGATGTACCTTTTTCTACTTCTTATAGTGAAGGCTTTCTATCTGGTGTATTCCCTTAGGATGGTTAAAATCTTAAGATTGTTTTAAAAGAAGTTTGTTTGATGCTTTTCGATATCGAAGAAATCCTTAGAATAACAATATATTACAAAACCTGTCTTGGAGACTCTTAGTTTAAGTAAAAAAGTTATATTAAAGACCATTATAAATAAATAAAAAAAATTTCTTACAATGAAAGAAAATTCTAAATGCATAAATTAAAAAAAGAGAAAATTTTTTTAGTATGAATGTAAACATCTGCTGAGTTCATATTCATAAAACTCAACAGTGTTAATAAATGTTGTAAATTGTTCACCAGCTACATATGATTGAGTTTAAAATTTTTCAGGCAGTAACTTATTAGAATAGATAGTGATGTATCTATGAATAATTATTATTTTATTAAAAAATAACAAGATTAAAATCAAGTATTATATTACAGAAGCTAACAATATTTCAAATTTTATAAGAATGACTTTTGTGTTTATATTTTCATGAAATAGATATTGTTAAAATGAAAAATTCGAAAAAATTTAAACTGTGAAATTTTGAAATTATAACTTTATATTTTCATTGGAAACACTGTGTAACTTTCTTATGTACATTACTTATTATTTTTATAACTAATTTAATTTAACAGTAAAAAGTAAAAGATTAATAACTCTTAAAATATTTGTTTGTGTTCAGAAAATAAATTTATAGCTACAAAATATAAATTGAAATTCTCAATAATTCATTGTAATTGCATTTTAACAATTATATATGAAATGCTTATAATTGCAATTTAAATGCAAAAATTACTGAGAGTTTTTCACCTTTTTCACCTTTCTTAAAATTTCTGAAGGCGTGAATTTTTTTTTAATATGATGATTGAATTTTAATGTTTTAAGAAATACTACTAATAAATAGTAAATGATGATATTAATATTGTAAATTTTGATACTTATAATTAATAATAAAATATACTTGCGTTATATATATATATATATATATATATATATATATATATATATATATATATATATATATATATATATATATATATATATATATATATATATATATATATATATATATATATATATATATATATATATATTTTGTTAAATATCTTAATGAAACAAAAATTAACTACTTTTAGAATCCTGTATCACTCTCAAAACTTTTATAACACATGATCTTACATTGATTTTGTATAACAGAATGGGCATAAATATGGAATCAATTTACAAAGGAATTTATCTTTTGAAGAAAAATCAGTTAAGTTTGAATTATAAGAATAAAAATTTCAATATCATTTATTTATGTATTATATTTTATGTGCATAATTCGAATAATTTTATAAACCAGAGAATTTATCAGCACATCTTATAAGCCCACAAAATGATCTAAAATAAAAATTTAAAACCAGATTTAAATTAATAACTTCATCTAACAGAATACTTTAAGTAATATACTTAAGGGACTCAAAAAAGTTCCAATTGCTATTTTGATGATGTGCTTATAGCTTTCTGCATAAAAAATCTGTTTAGGTAGAAACTTCAAAATTTCATGGATTTCTTCTTTTCTATAACGTTTATTATTGTATAATTTATTATAAGCTTACTTAAATATAGTTTATTATAAGTGAACTCAAGGATCGTGGTGGCTTCGTTGGGAAATACGTCGTTCACGTGATCAGAAGCTTGAGAGTTTTGTACCGACAAAGCATAAAGGCGGGAATTACTAGAATTTACCCTAGAATGCAAATTCACTGTATATGCCCTAAAGTGCCCAACAACTGCTTTTAAATTTTATCCAATTCATTTAAGTATTTCAAGAAATCAAATAATTAAAAATTAATTCAAAATTTCAAATATTATGATAATTGTGTTATATTTTATTTGTTCTTCAGAGCATACACGATTAAAATGATATGATTTTAAATAATGCAACGGAAAGTTTTTAAGTGTTAGTATTTATTTTACAAATTAAATTTATAAATTAACATAAGTAATAAAAAGCATCGTATACAGCTGCCATCAATTATTATCCTCTCCATTTATAGTTTTTCATCTTTAGAAATTTATCATCATTGAAATAGAGTCTGCTAATTAATCTGAATTAGAAAACATTTATCTAAAACACACTTGATTTTATATTAACAGTCTTAAAAGCAGTTTAGGGTTGTGTTTGCATTAATTAGTTTGAATGTGTCAGATATTTGATAATGCTGTTTTAATTACTATGTATTGTGTTACCAAAACACTTTGTTCAAATAATACTATTCTAAAATGCACATCAACATACTTTTAGAAGATTTAACCATTTCTTTGCTTCCTTTCTCACTGTTTATATTCATATATATAATAACTTTCTAGATAATAATAATTATTAATCAAAAAGTATTATTAATAAATTTTGATCACTTAAAACTGAATTTATGATAAGAATGTCAATGAAATGCAGAATACAATTACACTGGAATTAAAATGTATCATCAACGATGATTCTAATCACCATAATAAGGAATAATAATTGAAATCCCGATTATTAAGCTTAAATTAAATGGCAAAGGTTGTTGGACAAGCGATATGAAGCATTGAATATTGCTTGCGTGTGACTTAAGCAGATGATGAAAATTATTCAGTTATGTTTACAAGGATCTGACAAACTCAACTCCATTTGTGAGACAGAAAAATTTAAACAACTACTAATATAATACATATATTTCTAAAGTATGAAATAAGTCATATAGAAAATATTAAGAATGGTCCATTTTATATTTGCTTAAGAAAATAAAGGTAAATCTAAATTATATAAATTCCAATTACGTTAAATTTTTAGTCAGTTAGTCTTATTTTCAATTTCTTAATATTTATTATTTTTACTTTAGTTTTTTGGCTATCTTTTAGTCATTTTATTACTTCCTGAGATGTTTTAGCTAATTTATAAAGTAATTTTTATTACAAAACTTTTGATTTTTATATTTATTTTTGATCTATATATATATACTTTAAAAAGTTTATAGCACATTGTGGGCTCTTTTTTACTTAGTTGTTTTCAAACAAAACAAAAATTTCAGACATAAATGGAATTCATTATATATATATATATATATATATATATATATATATATATATATATATATATATATATATATATATATATATATATATATATATATATATATATATATATATATATATATATATATATATATATATATATATATATATATATATATATATATATATATATATATATATATATATATATATATATATATATATATATATATATATATATATATATATATATATGCGTGTGTGTGTCTAAAATTGCAATTAATTTAAACAATAACTAATGCTGTTTAAACTCATTTGTAAAATTGCTTATCTTATACCATGAAGCACATCTTTCCATTACTGTGCACACCTCAAGAGGCAGGTGTGGTTTTTTTCTCCATTTTAAAATCATCATGATTTATAACTACAATCGAGGTAAAAATAACATTGAATTGCTTCTTATTTCTGCATTCTTATAGAAACACTTTTTTTTAAAAAATGTTTAACGATTTTTAAAATTTTTTACGTTTGAAAAAAAAGCATTTCCTCCCACATTAATGAAATATATTTTGGTTTTTCCAATATGATCTTTATATTGAAGATTTATTGAAACTAGCATGAATATTTAATCTTGAATCTTGATAATCATGACTTCAATATTTAATCATTTCCTACTAAAGCGAATTTTTTGCATTCTACACCTCTTTCTATTTGTCTTCAGCTAATCTACGTTAAATTTCTGGTAAAAGGTAGTGCTTTGAGCAAACATAGAAAAATAGTTAATGTAGTTAAAAATAGCAAATACCATTAAAAATAGTTTGAAGTAGTAAACAGACGGTTTGAAGTAAATATAGTTATTTCCTTCAAACTGCCATCATTTCTTGAAAGCTAGATACCAATTTCTTACTGGAAGTGACGTGCTGCAAAAGCAGGCTAGCATGCTCCTCTAATGTACAATAAAAATGTAGCTTTTCTATTAGAAATATAAAAGAAAATGACTTTTAGTTACATTTGATTATCAAAGGGTAAAAGAGTGATACTTTACTGTTTCTTTTTTTTAAACACCATTTAGAAAATTCCATATTATAATATTCTTAATATTGCGTTAAATCACTTTAATTTTTTGTGCTTCATATTTTATCTTTTTCTTAGGAAATATTTTACTGCGAAATGTATTGTAAATAATATTAATACAGCCTTTGTAAGAATGTGCCCACATTCAAATAATAGGTGAGGTATTCATTTTGTAATCCAAACATTACCTTCGTAATATTATAGAGCAGAAATACTCATTAAAATATTCTTGAAATATATTCTGTGATCTCCAATAGTTTGTTTCTTCTTCATTCTTGTGTTCTTTTTCCCTAGCTTGAATAAAAAAATTTTTAAGTTTTTACATCACATTCTCACAGGAAATTTTCAAATCTTATTGTCAAATTTTATTCACTATAAAAATGATATGAAAAGATTGAGAGAAACCTAATTTAAAATGCTTAATACACTGATAATTTTTATATGTTTACATTTAATATATTTATCAAGTATTCATATTTCCCAATGGAAGTATCACTATAATATATTTATAAATTTGTAAACTTTATGCACATATATTAAAGCAAGTAATATAAAAAATTAATATGCATTAATTGTTTTGAAAGATACATTATCATGAAACCTCATTGCTAATACTTCAAGAAAAATAAATTTCAATAAATATGTGATTAGTGTTTGTAAAATTTGCTAGCTTCAATTTTACAGAAGGAACAATATTCAAATAAATTTATGTTCCTTTTATAATTAATAAAGCCATATTTAAGAAAAATACTTTTAATTATTTTTCAGAAAAAATAACTGGTAACCACTACAAAGACGCGTGACATTGCATTACATGAGCGAGAGATCTTTCCTACGCAAAGGCACACATTTTATTTTTCTTTCTCAAAACAGATGGGAAAAAACATTCAAAAATTTCAAAATGGTTAGCTATTCCTTATACTTCACTTTTTTATAAATTTATACTATTTATATCTGTTCTATATCATGTGCTTCATATTTTATATTTCATTTAAGTGAATGTATAATAAAAATTTCGTAAAAGTAATTACATAATTATTGTTCATAAAATATTTTATTAAATGTAATTTCTTTTTCAAACTATATATTATGCACTTATTTTATTCACTGATATTATACCTGTGTTTTAATGTATCAAACAAAATAAAATCTTAGAAATTAAAGTTGCTAAACGAACCATGATAAATATAATTCAATAAATATTTTTACATACTGAGTTTTAAATTAAAAAATACATTTATTCTAAATTTTTTTTAATTTTCTAAATGGAATGAAATGAAACCTTTTGCATTGAATTAACTGCATGGAATATTTTATATAACACAGTTCATAGTAAGATAGGAAATTTTTATTTTAAATATGCTTACAAATAAAATTTGTGGTATTTGAAAAATTCATTATAACTTTCTAAAAATCTTGTTTGTATTAAAATTATAATGCTCAGAATTTTGCATTTTTAATGTAATATAAAGTAAACAAAAAAGTTCTTGCGGTTTTTAAGAACATGACCTACAGAAAAAGTAGCCTAATGTTAATCATCGAAGCCACCATCGACATTCACACTTCTGCCAACATGTCTCCAGTTGTGCAAATTCTTTGCAATAAAGCTTGGGGGTTTTAGACACAAAAAAGTACGTGAATGCTTGGCGTAAGATTGCTTCATTGGTGAAGGATTTTCTATGAAGATGGTTGTCCAGGTACAGGAAGAGGTGATAATCTGATGGTGCAAGTTTAGGTGAGTAAGGATAGCGGCACAAAATCTCCTAACCAAGTCACTCTATAGTATTCTTGGCCTACCCCGCTACATGGCTTCACATTATTAGCCAAGAATAGTACACCCTTGCGATTAACCAGTATTGGCTCCTTCCGTTGCAATGCCTGTTTCAAATGTTTTATTGATGCGAGTAAAGGTCCAAAAGGAACTTTTGGCCCATGGTAGCAGATCACAGTAAACCACTTGGCGACTAGTCCACCAGAAACCAGCTTCGTCACTAAGAGACAATATTCCCTACCAAAATTTGTGAAACCAATGGCCTTGTCGTGCGTTCATTCACATCAGTATCCACAAATGCTTGACATATTCGGTGACTTGATGCAACATCTGATAAGCTCACTTTGAAGTTGTACAGCAAACATTACCGAACCTTTGACACATTTATTTCTCGTGCGGTGAACCTCCTTTTATAACTACTAACATTCACAAATATAAATATTATATACACACTCAATGACCAGACTGACCGGTGTTTTAACCACATTATATACTAATTATTCTCACTTCAATTAATGTTAACGCGAAAACGGCAATAACTTTTTGTTTATCTTATGTTTATTAATAATTAAATCATTTCATATTCAATGAGAGAAAATATTTTTTGATTTTGAAATTTTTTCATGTAAACTAGCGTAGAATTGGTAAATAATATCTGAAATATCAGTGTAACGAAATTCGATCAATTTTAGTTATACAGAAAACTTTTTATGGAAATATTTTATTAAATAACACTGCAGAAAGTTACTGACATTTCTCTCTCTCTTACAAAGATATATTTCTGAAGAAAATATATTTCTTAGTTAAAATATATTAGCTTATGTGGTTAATTAAAGTAAAATAATTTTTAATTAAACATAAACATTTCTAAGTGTTACGTATATAATATAGTTGTGAAGTCTTGTAAATAGGGTGAACTTTAAAGGACAATTTTTTATCCACACAACAATTTAGAAGTTCTTAATTGCAAATTTAATATGTTCAAAAAATAATTTCATTTTAAAAGTTAATATATTTTAGTGCTAACCTTTTTTAACTAGTTTTGATAAACATTTCCTTTTGATTTTATTATCATACTGTTATAATAATACTCTTAAATTTCAGTATCACAGCTAATTTTTCACAAAATATCTTTATATATAAACTTTGAAAAGTACTTAATGACAAAACTTTTATGCTGATAAGCATGAATTTAGTAAATTATATATTTTTTCATTGCAAGATGTTTTTTCTTCCTTGATTCTTTGAAGTAAATTTCAGTTCTCTCAAATGCTTTTATTCTTTCATTTTAAAACTTAATGCCCTTTAAATCAAAGTTTGAAAGTCAATTAAAACTCTAGAAAATGAAATTAGTTCTGACACTTAGCTGAGATTTTAATTTGTAGTTTTTATTTTTCTATCTGTATCAATTAAAGACATTCACAATGCCTTTAGGAAATTGGCAAATAGGATCAAAAAGCAAAGAAAAGAAACTTTTTCCGATAACAGTAATTTAAAAAAAAATGTTCGATTCATATTTTTTGTGTTATGTTTTAATAATTAAGAAAAAGGCTTTAATTATTTTTCCATTAAAGATTAATCTAAAATGTTAGAAATTAAGGAAAGTATTCAGATTTTCTCTTACATTTTTACATTGACTGAAATTTGGTGATGTTGTATTTGTTTGAATTAATTCCTCATATAACGTTTTAATCGAGAGTAACAGAGAGAGAAAAAAATTCCATGTATTTTTAATGTAATTAAATCTGTATTGCTTCTTTCCGACATTTCTTTGATAAGATGTGAATGTTTTAAATTTATCTAAATTTTTCTCTTAATTAATTCTAAGGATTATTTAGAAAACTTTTTATTATCATTATGAAGAAATAAAATTTTATATGAATAATACAATTATACATGTGCTTAAAACTTATTAATTATATTGCTTCAAGGAAACTATAAAAATATAGCAACATAATTAAAAAGATAAAACTTTCATTCATGAATGGAATTACCGTAGGGAAAAATTCATAATAAATTGTGTCACAGTTGACGATATTCCTTCAAAATAATGGCAGCGTAATCAATCGGGATTTTTACTGAAATTAAGAACATCATGATCAACAGGAAAACTTATTTGCCAAGCAATGTATTGGCACAAATAGGAAAATAATTTGTAATTTCAAATGATAAAGGTATTTTTAGTATAATCTGTTCATATAATTAAAAAATATGATTTTTTATGTCCATATGCTGCACATGACTAAAATTACGAATACTCATTTGATACAGAATGTTAATAAAGATTAATACAGATCTGTTGTAATCTTTATTAACATTTATTTTCATCTTAACTGTTACATTTTTTCAAATCTTTATTGTTTCTTATTTATTTATGCATACTCTTAAGGGTTCCATTTTTAGATTCAAGTATTCCTTTTCAATAACAGTTTTAAAAACTACTAAGTAAATGTAATTTGAGAATTTTTGCATTTGTGAATAATCTACACTGATAGCAACTCAAAATTCTTCACACTGAAGATATCAAAAATCATATAATATCATATACATAAAAATCATATAAATTTTATATTATTCATTTGTGAATATGAAAGTCATTAGTATTACAGTACACAAACTCACATCATGTATGGATAAAGTGATACCTGAATTCCATATAAAAGGAGAAAAGACATCCGATTTGAAGAAGGTAAATGTTTATTTATTCCTTTTCTTTGAGTAAGCTGCTTAACACATCGAATATTTTTCAAGGAAATCTATGAATACAATTGAGGAAGCATTGTAGCGTATAGAGATTGGAAGTTATCTTTCAGAGAAATCAGTGATCATGTTGGAGAAAAAGAAGAAACTGAAATGTGGATCCGTAATTGCTTTAGGCAAGAAAAAAATGGGGTACCATTGGGATAAATATATAAAATTCTTCAGAAAGGCAAATACTTGTTAGTAGTCTACAACGTTATGTCAAAGAAAGAATTGTATGCACTAAACGTGGCTTTGAGTAGGATACAGCTTTTTCAAGAAAAATTTCCCGAATTCTATGCTAGTTAATGTTGAACATTGGGAAAAGATATACTGTGTCTCTTCCTTCAGCACGCATGCCTGTTTAGGAGGAAGCCTGAGAATTTTTCTTATTTTATGTTCATGACACGTGGGTATGATGCATTATCTATGAAAAGTCCTCTCGTAAGGCAAATTACAAGGTAGATGATAATATGCCTTATACAATGGCCTTCAGCTACTAGACTTCGCTATGTAGGGCCAAAACAGCGTCACAGTGGGGCTTATTCGGACCTAATGGTATTATAAAGCCTTTCGGAACATAAAGTTCCTGGTTTGATTCCAGACATTGTTGAACAATGAGGGAATGGTGTTCCGCTTGTACTTTCTGGATGCACATTGGCCGGAGTGAGTGCTTGGGAGTTAAATTTAACTTCTTCCTTTGCGACTCGCAAGTATGCAACGAAAAGCAGATCCTTTTGTGGAGGATATTAAAAGTACTTTACAATGGCCTTCGGATTAAAGGCTGTACCCTACGCAGTATCAACGAATATATATTTATCTAATAATGAATATTGTTTGGAAAAATAATAAGAGGGATTTTTATTGCCAAATGAGTTTGATAAATGATATAAAACAGAAAAATTCTATTTACGAAATGCCTTAATGATATGTTTGGCTTATCCTGTAAAATATAATTTATATTATTCAAATAAAATGTTTATCATCATAAAGTTCCTCCCAATGAAATTTAAATCCAACGAATAAGCTTTGTAAAGTTTATCTTATTCATCCAGCGATTTTTTTCTAACAGCTTTTAAGTAGTTTTCAGAAGCTTGAACAAATGTATAAAGTAATAAAATTGTTTAATATCGCAAATAAATAATTAAAATGTATGGAATGAAACTGGTAAAGAGGTAAAAAATTAAAGCTTGCCAAAATATTTAGTTTGCTTTTAATCTGGCCACATGTTTGCAAGTTATATAGTTTAGAAAGAATGATCTATTTTGGAAATGGAGTAATTAACTTTGAAGTGCTCCAAATAAGATTTTCATTGATTGAGTCATCTAAGCGGAGTGACATTCATTCTTCATATGACCGGCATTTTCTTTATTTACGAGTTAAGGTAAAATTATGTAAAATCAATAAATTTACTACGTACATGAAGTATTGGCATTTTATTGGTAATAGTTTGAAAATAAGATACATGTATCTTGAATATGAGTTTTAGTTCATTTTTTATTTCTTAAAAATATATTAGGATCATTAATAAATAATTTCATGCTTTTCCACTAAAGGTATTATTCAGATAAAATACGATAGTATAATACAAATAAATATCCTTAATTGCCTTTTTAAACGTTAGATTTGAAAATTTTGCTAATACTTTTACTCATGTATATGTGCGAAACTTAAGATATTATATAACCTATACTAAAATTAATCACATTTACCTAACACAAAATTTAAAGAGAACTTTACAATTAGCATCTAAGTAATTAGTTTAGTTTAAATATAAATCATGTATACGTATATTGTGGTAGTAATTATTTTTACACCCCCTTGTTTTCTTTAAAAATTATAAATACCTAAATTATAATTTTCACCAGGCTCACTTTTATCAAGGAATTTTTTTTTTCATAAAGATTATAACTCTTTCAGCTTCGACATTGTTACATTAATAAAACTTTACTACTTATTTATTATATTTTTTATAAAAATGAGACATTCTTTTACAACTAAGTGGCTTGCACTTTCAAACTGAAATAAAGAAAAAAATTAATATCTAGTTCAATATCACTTCAAAAATGAAACATAATGTTTTCTTTCATAAGAAAAATATGTAAACTTGATGATCTTATTAAAAAAAATACCGACTAAGATAAAGATTAGGATATTTATTACACCTTTTCAATAGGTAAAAAATATTTACAAAACTAACTAGGTCAAACAATACTTGAGATGTGGTATTTACATATTAATATAAAATAAGATTTTATTTAAAACTTTACATTTATTGCAATTTATTTTGTACGTTTATCTACATTTCAGGTAAATTTTAAATAAAACAATATTTCTTTTTCATATCATCAAAGAGGCAAAAAAAAATCCGTTTGACATTATACTGTATTTTGATGGCTAAAAGGCGGTAAATGATAAAAAAAAATTACAGAATAAAGGATAGGGTGTTCAGAGAGTGACGGCAGTGTACTTCAAGTGTATGATAATGGAATATATCTCTTGTTTTATCTCTAAGCATCTGTTAAGCAAGTACATGCCTTTCTTTTTATTTGCCTCTTTTGTCGTATCTTCCAGAATAATGATCTCAATATTCTTCTAAGTTTTGACCTATAACACAAAGCATGTTTTGCCCGATCTGAAAGGGATTATCTGTTGCGTCTATACTGAAGACGAGGAATGATTGAAGTAAATAAGTTGAATACGTTAGATAACAGGTTCCCAATATAATGATATGCTCGACATGTAGAGAGGAAAAAACAGTTTTTAAACTAGGTTACACATGTCTTGAGATATATTGCAAATATATTCAATCATAATACTAATAGGTGCATTTTGGTACTTCATTAATGCTCAGTGAAACTCTGTACTAATATGAGAAAGTTTTTATTACCATTATATTTATATATTCTTCAGACCATTATATCCTTATATCATAAGATGATCGCTTGAGTCCAACTAGAATTACTAATCCTTCCGTTTATACATTTTACTATTACTGCTTGTCTATATGACCCATACTAAACATTAAATCATAGATCTATCGTGTATACACATTTGTGATATATATAATATATATACATAGATCTATATATCTCTTATACACATATACAAGAAATGCAAATTTAACTCTCCATTTTAGTACATCAGAATATTTCTATGACATCATATTAAATTTAAATAGATTTAGAAGAACTAAATATGTAAATATTTAGATCAATATACATATTTTTGATTTTACATACATACGCATATATTTAGCTTAAACTATTACAATTAAAATGAAAATGGTGCATAAATAAATAAAAACCAAGATTCATAGATTTGTAATTACTATATTTAAAATTAAACAAAATTCAGATGGTTAAAATACACTCATGTCCATAAATTAAGGATAGTTCAGAATCACACAGAAACTGAAATCTAAAATAAAATTTTCACATGTAGATTTATCACACACATCTTGAAGAAATTAAATTACATGAAACCACCAGATGGTGCCGATAGTACGTCACAATGACGAGAATGTAAGAGAGGGGTATATAAGAAATGGTTACAAAGAAGTAAAATTGTTCACAAGCGCTTTAAAAGCTTTTCAGAGCAATAACCACATAGTTATAGCATAAAAACATTTGGATAATGTTTTACGTGGAAGAATTATTGGCCGTCTGGAATGTGAACGTATTCTGATGGAAGTATCCAAGGAACTTAGAATCGCCCAGAGTGTCATCTCCAGTCTTTGGCAACAGTTCCAAGATGATGGTAATGTAAGTAGATGTTACAGCACTGGTCACTCCCGAGTTACAACGCCGAATGAGGATTGGTATTTGGCAGTTACTGCCAAAAGAAACAGATGGAGCTCAGCATCAGACCTGTCTCGTCAGCTCTATTCAGTTATCGGTATGACAGTTTCAAAGCAGAAAGTGTACAGACGCTTAGGGCACATTGGTCCATATGCTCGTAGGTATGTCAGATGTGTTCCACTTACCGCAATTCACTGTCGCCTGCGGTTAGCCTGGAGTAAAGAGCATGCATTGTGGACACCGCAATAGTGGTCTTGTGTGATGTTTTCCAATGTGTCCAGGTCTATCTTTCAGTCTGATTCTCGCCAGACTTTCATATGGAGATGGCCAGGTACCCACTACCACCAAGAGAACACCACTTAACAACAACGTTACGGTGGTGCAGGATTGCTCGTTTGGGGAGGAATTATTCTTGGTCCAGAACTTGCATGTTTAGAATGTTTAGAATGTAACCATGACAGGCCACATCTATCGGGATGTCATTCTGGAACAACATGTAAGTTTGTTTCGGGGCGCCACGGGTGCAGAATTTCTGTTTATGGCTGACAATGCCCGTCCTCACCCATCCCCCGTCTTCCCAAACAAACATTGTAGACGAATGCCTTCAATCAGAGAATATCACCTGTATGGACTGGCCAGCATACTCTCCGAACTTGAATTCAATAGAGCATGTGTGGTACATATTTGGTGGACGAACTGCAGCCCGTCAAACCATCACACATGTCTACAGGAACCTCGAGGAGCATTGCTTTGTGAGTGGTGTAATATTCCCCAAGATGAGATGGATAATTTGATACTCATCATGCCTAGGCGTTGTACGGCCTGTATTGCCTCGTCTGGGAGGCCTACTCTCTGTGTATCAACCATCATACCAAAT
This sequence comes from Latrodectus hesperus, assembly GCA_037975125.1. Lineage (NCBI taxonomy): Eukaryota > Metazoa > Arthropoda > Arachnida > Araneae > Theridiidae > Latrodectus > Latrodectus hesperus. The sequence continues at coordinate 12,379,348 of CM075854.1, read as the reverse complement.
ATGTTATATTGGTTTTTGTAAATAAGTTCTTCTTTGAAATTTGCTCCAATGAGTAAAAATTTCATTTTTTATTAATGATGTCAAACATATAGCATCTTTTTTGCTCTTTACCTTTTGTTTTTAATAGACTCCACAAATAAGTCACGTTTGTTTTGCTTCTGTCTTTTTCTATGCAAGTCATACCTGAACTTGCATTATCCTTATTTTATGGACACGAGTGTATATTAGGATAACTTTTTTGGAGATGTAAAATATGCTTATATGTAATTTTATACTTACACTGATGTCTGTAATTTTACACCTACACTGATGCATTAATAATCTGCCGAGAGACATTGACGATTATTTATAAATCCAAAACATTTACTTCTTTGCAATGCTGAAACTTAGGCAAATATTGCATCTTAAAGATTAATCAAGCAAATGAGAATTTTGTTAAACTCTGGAAATGATTAACTCTATTGTATTAAGTAATTTAGTCTCAACAAAGTTTCATATTCTTTTTATCAGAGTGGTTAAAAATTATGAAATTTGTGTTTTTCTCCAAGAAATTTGCGTAGTTCGTATAGTGAATATGATCTTGTAACGAATTATGTTCGTTAACCGAATTTTTTATAATTTAAACGTTAAAAAACATAATTTTATAATTTAAACGTATATCTTGTCATATTGAAATGCTATGTGATGTTCAAATTCAATACTCTGTAATAATCATATGCACCTTTAAATTATCCGAATAATCTACATATTTAAATTTTGCTGTTTTTATAGCTATGGTAATTAGTAGAAATAAATAATGTATATATATATATATATATATATATATATATATATATATATATATATATATATGTGAAGGTTTGAAGCTAAAATTAGTGAATAATGAAGTTGTTTGTGTTTCCCAGTTAAAAATAATATATATAAGAAGATTAGAATATGAAAAATGTGGCTCTTTTATCATGAGCTACACGCTTTATTAATTCAAAAGCATTAATAAATTCTTTTCGTTGCGCAAAACAGTGGTACAAGCATACCCTTATTTTTGTCAAATAGAAAATTAGCCCCACAAGAATTAAATGAGTTTAATCCTTCATCATGCAGCTTTCAAGAGATTATTCTTTTCTGCTATAATAATACAGTTCATGGCATCCCGAAACAACTAATTTAATTATTTAGAGCAGTAAATTTTAATGATAGCTGCATTGACTTAATATGCAAATGAATTTAAAATATTTCCAGGTAATACTAAGTTTATTTAAAATATTGTTTTAATATGCCAATTTCATTTATGAAAATGATGAGGACAAGATGATGAGAAAAATGTGAATCAGTCCTAATCTCCGTTCGCTTATTATAGACAGATATTTCAAGTAAGGAAAAAGTATCAAATTAAAATTTTTTTTGAAAGTAATATTAAAACATAAATAATTTTTAAGATAAACATGAACTCAAATATTTTATATAGTCCCCGGATTTTCACAGTTAAATTTTATGAAGTTTTCTTGGTGAATTGTCTTGGTATACCATAAATACAATTGTAAAACTAGCAGAGACTAAAAGCATGATTTTGCATTTTAATTCATTTATAAATTTGTATCATTGTGCAAAATTTTTAAGACGATTGTATATTTTTTCAAGGAAACATACATATAAAAATAAAGAAATGGTTTGTCTTATAGTTTATTCATTTATATCTCTTAAGGTTTTATTAATACGTGATACAGTTACATAAAAAATTTTAATTTTGTTCACTTAAATGTGTATTCAAAAATAAAGCAAAATGAAATCACACAAAACTTCTCATAATAACTTATGTTGTTTATTTCTCAAATTAACGTATTATTTATGAATTATTGCTTGATTTTTCCGTGAAAATAATTTCAATATCCGCAAATCTCGTTCATCATGATTATATTACAAATAGCACAAAGTCTACAGAAAAATGTGGTAAATATTTTTCTATTATGTTAATCCATAAATCATGGTTTATCAAAATTAATTTAATTTCCTCTTTCTAGCTGGATACAATAAGACTAGTAATAAAAATGTATAATTTTACTATTTTTTTGTATGATACTGATATTTTGAAATATGATTCTATTCATTAAGAACACAATAATAAGAAATTCTTTAAAACCACTCTTTATATACACTGATTACTTATAACAACTATGCTTGAATTTTTTATGTTGTTCCACTCATGATTTGTATTCAATGTTAAATATACAAAGCGTGGCATTTATGTGGCAATGTTAAATATATAGAGTGTGGCAGCTCTTAAAGTCAAAGTATAAATTAAAATGTAACTTAATAAATATGAATACTTTCCTGCATTGTAAATACTGAAGGAGGCCGCTCCCTTTTCACCACATATGCGAACACGCATGAGAAGATTAATAAATACTGTTGTCAGTTCTTGTGTTATGATGTTATTGAAGATATTCCGAATTCCAATCTTGAGTTTTTTAATTGTGTGTGAGTTTCTTAAAGTCTTCTCTTTAACAGTACATCCTGGGGAAAGCAACATGACTGAAGTTTCTCCTCTGAAATGTTTAAATAAAATTGCTCTAGGATTTCAAAATCGAATTCACTGTTCACTGTCGTCTCTAAGAATATGAGCCTCTCACACAAGGGTTTCATTGTTGAAAAATTAATGTTCCAATAAAAAAAATTATTGTAAGAAACTCAATAGTAAATAATGTTATGACTGGTCGGTTTCACGCATTCTGTGTTTTGTATTTCAACATTTGTGTAATCCCTAAAATCTTATTAAAATACGAACCACTTTAATGATAGAATAAATGATTCCATTTCATATAAATTTTAACATTATACTATGCTACTAATTATCATTGTAAAAGTTTGAATGATGTAAAAAAAGTGAAAATCCATTTATTAGTTCTACTGGAAAATATTGTCTGTTGATCGATGGCAAAATTGCTAAAACTTTGGTAAAGCTATGTTATAACTGTTATTTTTTGACGACATCGGAGATCACAGAAGCTTAATTCAGCTCAACAAATTATTTGGGACCATATCGGCAGATAGGATTGGTGGGAAAATATTTAAAATTGGTGCTACATGAATTAAGTCAGAAGAATTTTGATGATTGGGTTATCATTTGCCTATATCTTTGCTTTTTCGGAACAAACTCGAGGCCTGCTTGAACCGGATGATAACTGGGAATGAAAAATGGAATGCTAGGAAATTATCATAAGGAAAACAGCATATTGTATGCAAAACCTAGCCCTTCCAGCTCTATAACAAATTTGACTCTAAATAAGAGAATGTTATATACATGGTGGGCCATTTGAGGACCAACGCATTGTGAAAATTTGAAAAAATTGAACGAAAAGCTCAATTCGGAAAAGTGTTGTCGGCAACTAGATAATTTAAGGAGAGAAGTCTTAGAAAAGAGACAGGTAATGTTCCAAGAAAGATGCTAAGAAAAGTTCCACAAAAAATTGTAGAAATAGGCTGAGACATTTTGTCCCATACACCATATTCCTTGGACTTTGAAGGGAATAAATTCAAAAATGAAAAATATACCAAACAAGCATAATTTTAAATTTTTGCATGAAAAGATTAAACATTTTTCAAAAATGTTGTTTATAAATTGTCCTCACGCTGGATAGAAATCATTGATAATCATGGCAAATATAGAATTTTATAAAGTTTATTGACTTTACGGAAAATTATGTATTTAGTTTTTTTCCAAAAATGGACAGAATTTTCTGGTAGATATAATGTATTTATGTTTTGTGATGTTTTTAAAGGTTTTCATCTGGATAAACATTTTAATGATTATGACTTGAAAAACTACTGATTGTATAATGCTGAGTACCCTAAATATAACATACTGAAGGAAGCACGTGATTCATGTTAAACATTACATCACACGGTCACGACGGTGAGGTATGAAAATCATTAGCATTACAGCTTATAAGCACACCGCAGGTGATTGTTACGCCATCTGCAATGGTAGTTATTTCTTCGAAGGTTTTTTAGAAAGCATTGACATTCACACAATATATTGAGCGTCTTTCGAGCAAGATTCTTAGTTCAATCGAGGAATAATAGCACCCTATAGGGATTGCAGATTTCCCAAAGAAATCGATGATCCTATTAAATGAAAACAAGTATTAGTGGTACTGATTTGTAATCGGTGAATGCAAAAGGAAATGGTAGACTGGAGAAACCATCTAGCTGCCTCTCTTAACGTGATGACAGGCATATTTTCCTTAAGGCAATGATGGACCAGTTATATCACAGTTTATTAAATAGTAGTTTAATTAAGACAAGGAAAGTACACTACTGGCCATTAAAATTGCTACACCAGGAAAGCGGCAAAACACACACATGAAATTTGCATGACAGGTAGAACTTGCTGTGACATGCAAATGATTAGATTTTCAGCGCATTCATACAAAGCAGGCGACAGTAGCGACATCTACAATGTGTATAAAACCAGAGATTTGACAGCAGTTTTCTCATACTCAATTTCCGTTTCAACGTTGTTTACGGCAAAGAAAGTTGTTGTAATGCCTCGTGTAAGAAGAAGAAATGCCTATCAGCACGTGTCTGACTTTGATCGAGGAAGGATTATAGCCTACCGGGATTGCGGTTTATCGTACCGTAATATTGCTGCTCGCGTCGGTCGAGACCCCATGACTGTTAGCAGAATATGGAATCAATGGGTTCAGGACAATCATACGGAACGTCATGCAGGATCTCAGCGACCCCCCTCACTAACAGCAGAGAAGACAGACATCTTATCTGCACGGTCACAATGGATCGTACAGCTACATCACGAACCTGAGTTGAGAAATGGAGTCATTTGCAAGGCAACAAGTTTCTGCTCGAACAGTTCGACGACGTTTGCAGCAGCATGGATTGTCTGCACGGTGACCATGGCTTCAGCTACCATCGATGCTGCGTCACAGACAGGAGCGCCTTCAATGGTGTGATCAGCGACGAACCTAGACGCGGGAATGGCATCACATGATATTTACAGATGAATCTCGGTTCTGTATACAGGACCATGACGGCCGCATCCGTGTTTGGAGGCATCGTGGAGAACGCGCATAGCCAGTTTGCATTGGACATCGCCATACTGGCCCATCTGCTGGAGTGATGGTATGGGGTGCCATTTGATACAAGTCTCTATCACCTCTTGTTCGCATTACCGGCATTTTGAACAGCAACCGTTACATTTCCCATGTGTTAAGGCCTGTGGCTCTGCCCTATCTTCGAGGCCTCCCTAATGCTTTGTTTCAACAGGATAATGCACGACCGCATGTTGCCCGTACTGTTCTGAACTTCCTTGATACAGAACAGGTTCGACTGTTACCCTGGCCAGCACGTTCTCCTGATCGGTCACCAATTGAGAACGTGTGGTCAATGGTTGCCGAGCGATTGGCACGCCATCACTCACCACCCACTATTGTCGATGAACTGTGGTATAGTGTTGAAGCTGCATGGACTGACATGCCATACAATCTCTGTTTGACTCCATGTCTAGGCGGATAAATACTGTTATTGCAGCCAGATGTGGCTGTTCTGGGTACTGATTTCACAAGATCTATACATCTTAATTTCCTGTAAATCTAATCACTTGTTCTTTTCACTATAATGTATGTGTCCAATAAATATCGTTCTGTTATTTGCATTCCTTCTTAGTGTAGCAATTTTAATGGCCAGTAGTATATATATATATATATATATATATATATATATATATATGTATATATATATATATATATATATATATATATATATATGTGTGTGTGTGTGTGTGTGTGTGTTGTGTGTGTGTGTGTGTGTGTCTGTGTGTGTATGTGTGTATGTTTGTATGTGTGTGTTATTTTTCTACAAATATACTTTATTATGATTAAATAAATGGTTCAATTAAATAATTAAATGTCTCTTCTTTCTTTCTCACGCTTCATCTTTCGATAAATTGCATAAAACGATAAATACGAGAAATTCCAGAAAATATGTGTAATAGGAATAATATTTCCAATGTCCTGCTGGTAAGATTTTCATCTTTTCGCACTTCAAAGGGTGAAATAATTTGAAACTTATTTGCATCTTATTCAGCACTCAAATAGGTTTCAAATTTTATATTAATCAAAACTTACATATATCCTTTACTTTTAATTCTAATATTTTAATATGTATGCCTTAAACTTTGTATGAAACTTCTTATTATTTTATTATTGAAAAATAATATTACAAATATTAGAATTAGAATTGTCATTATATATATATATATACTTATAAGCACCTAAATCATTACAAATTTCAATAGTTTTCTGCCATTTATTCTTATCAAATTTCAAGTTGAGTAAGTGATAATGGCAAATACTTTTAAGAAATGCCTTCAATTTTTCATTTTGAAGACATTCATTGTGCATTAGATGTAAGAGAATCCTCATCAGTTTTAATTAAAAATCTAAGCTGGAAGTGTGTTCAAAAATTCAGCTTTCTCCTTCACTTATCGCAGAATGTCAAAGAAAATTCCATTACCATTACTCATAAGTTGGATTCAGTTTATACTTAATGAGTAAAGATCTCTTTTTTTTAACGTTCATAGTATACCCATTTATTTTTTCATGCAATATTTGTGCAATACTATTGCAAATAATATAAATAATAGTCTACGCCAAATTGTGCTTTACAAAAATACAGACTTTTTTTTTCAATTTTATCACTTAAGTGCTTAAATAAAATATAAATTTGATTGATTTAATTCCATTAATTCCATAAAAATAATTAAGAAAAGCTCTAGTTATTTCTAGTTATATTCTAGTTATTTAAGTATTTTTAAGTGATTATTTCGTAAAATAAATAATTAGCGAACACATGTCATTTTAAAATTATCTTATTCAACATGTTATAAATATATAATTTTATTTCTTAAATAAAATAATGCAGATTCTAAAATCCTGATCAAGTCAAAAGTAACACACACACAATGTTGGTAAAACGAATCCAATCTTTCTTGACATGTTCTAGTTTTTTTCCGTAGGTGTACCATAAAAGTTTAAAAAATAAGGTGCATGTTTGTGTGTTACCCATGATACTTGAACTTGTATAAAATATTTATCGGAGTTAAATAAAATAATTCATTTTTATCTATTTTATTAATATTAGTAAAGTTCTATTGATGTGTATTGTTTTTCACTGATTAAAACATGATACTCTGAGTAAGTTATTACACTTTCTATATATATTCTAATATATTAGGTTATTTAAATTGTTTCTTAATATAACGTGTTATTAATTCAAAAAGAGAAGAAAAGCTATATCTCACATTTTAGATAAAATAAGTTAAAATCAACATTAAGATCTCCTCCAAATAATAAACATATCTAAGAATAATATGCATAATAATTATATGTATTGTTATATTTTTTAATAAATAAAATTACATTTTTTGTATGAAGGTTCTTAAGAGAATTAAACTAATCTAAGTTAAATATTTCAAAGTTTATAGTCATTTATATGTTTTATAATTAAGTTTAATAAGTGAATTAGTATTTTCTACCTTTAAACAAAATCTGTGACTTAAAATATTAATTTTAGTATATTTAGATAGCAAATTTATGGAAAAATTTACATTATATTATGTGAAATAAGAAAAATATATTTTTTAAATTGCTTTGATAAATTTTAATTTTACATTTCTTACTTTGTCTGTCAGTGAGATATTAGTTTTTTAAGCCCATAATGAATGTACCTGTTACAAGCAATCGAACTACTTAAATTTATTTTGGTAATAAGGACATGAATTATACGGGATGTTTATTAATCGTAAAGAAATGTTTATTTAGGATGGTTGTAAGTGGCTTCCATTTAATTCATGATGTTTTCTAGTATGCATTTCTCTTTTATAAACTCAATATGACATACAATGCAATTAAGCATGCTACTGGAAGATTGTGGAAAGCAGATTATCTGCTTTTTTAGAGTTATCGTCGATAATATTATATTTTCTTGCATATTCAGCATGATTTTGCCCAAAGTATTTTTGTACTTTCACCATGAGGATACAAAAGATGATAGACGAACTGAGATTATACATATTATTGGATATTGTAAAATTTAAATGGTGGAGTTAGGTTTTATATTTATGACAGAAAAATTTCACTGGCATTGTTATCAAAGTGATGATTTGAATTTTTAAATTTTATACATCATTTAGGTCATTTGTTTATGATATCATTATGATAAATTTAATGCTTCTAAAATTTAAAAAATATAAAAAGAAGAACGTCAAACACTTCCTAAGAACATCATGTGAACAAATAAAGGCTAGATGGTATATTAAAAAACGATCCGAAAACAGCTTACACGATCAAAAATTATTTACATTGACGATGACCAAGAATGACAGTTAACAAACGGCTGATGAGAAATTAGAATGTATTAATATTTGTTTTTTATCAGGGAAGTTTAAATGAATTGTGTTACTTAAATTTGCTATGCAGTATGATGATATTAGATTTCAGAGACAATTTAACTTCTTACATCTTCGTTCTTCTTGATTCTAGCTTAACGCCATTCATTTTCATTGTTTACCAGAACAAAATATTCTTAGTGTAAAACTTGTCAGTAATGGTATTTTAGTGGCTTTCCCATTCAGCAAATAGCTTTCTTATATGAACTGCATTCAGATCCATGTATATAGCATATTCATCCGAGTGAACTGCAGTTAAAATCCATGCTCATCCAATGATGCAGAATTTTAGAATGAGGGAAAAATTTTAGTTCACATTGTTTAAAGTCTGTTGTTTAATTGTTATTACCGTTTTAGTTTCCTGCACTGTTTTTTACCCAATGGAGCTAATGTCATAAGCTTTCATCATCAGCATCAGCATTGGCCTTTGTGGGCCTTGGCCTTCTTTAGAAGTCTCTGCCATTCTGCCCTATTTCCAGAAATTGACCTCCAATTTTTGACTTTAAGTATGGCAAAGTCTTCCTCCAGGCAGTTCCTTTTCTAATAATAAATATTAACACTACAAAATACCAATGTTTTTTTTTACCTAATGAATAATAAATAGTTTATTTCAGAAGTAAATCTAATTATAATTGCATACTATTATTTATTTATATCATAATAAAAATCTAATTAACTTGCTGATTTCCTTTTCCTCAGAATATATTAGAAAGTTGTTAATTTAATTTCAGTTATTCGTAGACGAGAATATCTGTCACTCATATACTATGTATAGTATATATATATACATACATATATATATATATATTATATATATATATCTTAAAAATATTTTAGTCATACTAGTTTAAAATTTATAGACTGAAGACAGAGGGAACGGTGATGAAATGAGGTTTAGTTAAATGTGTTTTGTGACAGAAAAATATTCATTTGATAACAAATATTTTAATTGAATTAATAATCATAAAAATATTGATACTTATGATTGAAACTTTTGAAACAAAGAAAACTTAAAGCTATTTACTATATAGCTAATGTTGAAAAAACTAGTAAGAGATAAAAAGTTAACTAACACATTCCTTTGTGAATTTGCTTTGTTAAAGTTAAAACTTAATTTAAATAAAATAGGTTTTTTTTTACTTGTTGTCTAAAAAGAGAATTATTTCGAAAAATTATATAGGAATTATTCCAAATTTTGTAACGTAATTGTTAAAATGATGTATAGAATTAAAATTATTAATGAATATTAATAATATTCATTAATATTTTTAACTCTATAAATTATATTTTTCATTCAAATATTTTTTAGTCTTAATTTGAAATGGGAATCGGGCTGAATTACTTCACAATTTTTAACACATTTTGTGAGCAAAATGTTCAATTGTGTTCATAAAAGCATTCACCAATATACATTTCCCACAAATAGGTTACTAAAGATCATCATTTCGCAAATTTATTTTGGATGATGATTATTATATTGATAAAAATGAACTTTTATACTGTTTTGATAAAAAAAATACTTTTCGCACATTTATTAGCCTATATTTTATAATAACAAACGTGCATATGATATTATACTATTTCCAGTTTATTTTAATTCAATATATTTGGTACGCAATATATATTCCAATTGTCTCAGAAACAACGATAATTTTACATTAGACAGTGTTTCATACTTATAAGATATATATATATATATATATATATATATATATATATATATATATATATATATATATATATATATATATATATATATATATATATATATATATATATATATAAACCGCATTCTTATTTATCATGATTATTTAGCATTTCTTTTGGAAAAGATACAAATCATTCTAAATATTTGTAACCGCATATACAAAAATTTATCATATGTTAAATTTTCTATTACAAATAATTATTTGAATAGTTATTAATTTGTCTATATTTAGTTGGGAAAATATATTATACAATAATAATTGAGGCATGTATTTATTTTTTGTATTTTAAATCTGTATCTTATTTAATATTTATTACTAAATCATATGTATAAATTTTAAATATCTTGTTATTCAATGGTTTACATAAATGTTATATTTTTTATTAATATGTATTTAATAGGATATAAATAGTTATTAATAACATAATATTAATAACTGTGGAGTATTTAATAATATGATGCGAATTTTTCTGTGAACTTATGTAAGGCATTTTATTACATTTTGAACAAAATATTTTATATCTTATTCATTATTCATATCCTCATTTTCATTATAAAGGCACTATTAATGTGAAATATTTAAAAATTAATAATTTTTATCTTAAGAAAATAAATTATATTTCTAAAATACCAAGGTTTGAATGAATACGAATTAAAATTTAGCATTAGTATTTTTTCTGTTTTCTTCAATCTTAGAATATCATTGAAATTATTAAACTTTTTCATGAGATAAAATTTTTGTATTAAAATGTTTTTACTTTTTTTCCACATTCAACTTTTTAATAAGCATAATATTCTACAATATTGCTCCTTATAAGTGTATAATATTGTGATTATAGACATGAAACAAAATATATAATGGTTGTTATGATTCTATTTTTCTCATCTTTAGCCATTATCGCAAAGTTAAAAACAATTGACCCCTGCAGGCATTACCCATGGAAATTTTATAACTTACTCTTAAAATTATTACTTATCAAGTTTAGAGTATATAGCTTTAAAAGTGACACCTGAAAAACAAGCTAACCGTAAATCAACACCGTCTAGGAATAATGTTTTGAGCAGTAAGTTTCCAGTATCAAATCTCAGCTTCCATTAATCTAAGTTTCAGATAAATATGATAAATAACCACACTGCTTGAAACATTTATAATCGTACTAAAAAGTAATGCACACTTCCAGTTATAAATCATCTCGAAATGATCATATTCTCTCTCTCTTCTTGTTAAATTTCTCACTTCTCTCACAAAGTAATATTTCAAAGTAATCTGACAAAGTAATATTTAAGCAATATAAATAATATATTAAGTAATAATAAATAAATTTCCGTATTTATATGTGTTTGCAACTTACTTTTCTAACAAAAATTACCCTCTTAAACTGATATTTCGCGTTTTCATTAATATATAAATTCCAGTTTTACTTAATAAATGTGAGTAACTTAAAACACAAAACTTTATGTTATTTAATATGCTTACGAGCCACTGATTCTGCAGAAATTTTAAAATCAAATGCTATGAAAAACAAAACTTCACTAAGAATAGTTATTATAGACGAATAATCATAAAATTTTAAGTTACGCAATACCTTAAAAATTCTCATTTACACAAATTGTTACTGTTGCATATTTTTAAAAATGAATATAAACATCGCACTACTACGCAGAAAGATTAGATTAAGATTATATACAGTGCTCATTTTTGGATAATGAAAAGAAGAATATTTATTGATGCATACTTTGCAATAGTAAAATTAATTAATAATATATGAAAATCACATTTATAATATAAAACACTTTCCATGAAATTTAACATTTTTTTCAAGAAATAAATTATTAAAATTCAGTTTGGAAACTTAACTTTTGATTTTTTAATGCATATTAAAACTTCTGAAGTAAATAAACGTTGACGTTACGAATGCGAGTGTTAAGAATCAGTTTAAAATGATTCGATTTTTATGATACAATAACATCATTCCTGCCATCGAATGTGAAAAGTTTAAAAGGAAATATTTTTCTTGTAACCTAATTTTCTTAGAAGTAAAATATAAAAACGATAAAGCTATTAGTAAGTGCCGTGAAGGATTTTTTCATTAATAAATAATTGTGCTGTAAAATAAATAAAGCCAATTTTCATAAATATTCTCCCAATAATAAGAATTACTTCCAAAATAATAAGAATTCCTATCCAAAATATAGGGTTAATATACATATAATCAATGAATTTTGAAAGAAAAACAGTGTTCACGAATAAGAAATTTTGCTTAAAAAGCAAAGAAAACACTATCATTTTTCAAATACAGCGTAAAAATTACATAATGAAGCTATGATTTTACATAATTGCTTGAAAAAAGCTAAGATTACTCTAAGTAAAAGATGAAATTATTAATTATGTTTCTTTTATACTATACTTGACACAAGATACAGTGATGTGTCAAATCTATGGAACCTAATGCCTTTATTTCATGAAAAATTAATTACTTTCATTAATTTTATCACCTATTATAACTTTAATGAGACCGGTAACTTTATATTAGATAACCATTAATTGATTAATATTAGCTCATATAATTAAATTAATGATGTCAGGATACTTTCGCTTTTAAAACTTGTTTAGATTACTTTGAAATCAACAACACTAATACTTTCATTCTTTAAATTGAAGATTATTTTGCTGTTTTTAAAATATATAATGATTTTATCATATAAATTTTAGAATTTACCGTTCTCGTGATAATATTTTTATAAATATAGTCTGAAATGAATTACTAAAAAGAATAAACATTTTTAAAAATATGCGTTTAATAATGAATAGTTATTATGTTTTGATTTAAGTTGTGTAAACTTAAAATTCTTCAATTTTATAAAACAACACTTCCTATAAATTTTATGAATAATAAAGTTACTTCCTATAAACTTCTTAAAAGTGATTCTATATTGAACAAATATTAACATTGTATTAAATCCTATTTTTGAAAATATTTTCCTCTTTTTGTGGATCTATATAATTTTATTTTTATTCTACATTAAATGAAATGGGAAATTTTATCTTAAATATAAAAAAAAACTGATTGTGTCATTTATTTCTCAATTTAGAGCATATCAATGTAAAAGATTGGTTCATATTATTCATTAAATAATAAACGAAAATTCTTACGCAACTGTGATATTGATTCCACATAATTTCTTTCACAGGAAACTAAGCTTAGCTTTTAAACATCCCACTATTAGCATAAAAATCATCTAATTAAAATAATTTGTTTAAAAAGATAAAATAAATCATTTCAATATGTAAAAGAATATTTAGAAAAAAACAATCTTGGATTAAATAGCATAAATCATATTTGAAAATGTAGCAACTGCATTGAATGTATACATGAAATTTTTACAAACTAATGTCCATCAACTTTTTTCGGTAATTACCTTAACGAAGTGAAGCATTAGTACTGGCAGCTTAAAGAAAAAAATGGATGTAGAAATGTATATAATATGTTGGACAAACATCTGTAAAGGCTTCCAGCCTTGTCAATAAATCCTCCATTCTTTTCATGACTGTTTCTCTGTCTCTCTTTCTAAATCTATTACAATATCTTTTGAAATTAAACCTAAATTGAATATTTATGATAAATATTGTATTATAGGGAAAAATGTATTTTGAAATCAAAGGAATCAATCAAGCCATTTCATGCTAATGTTTTTTTAAAAATAGAGTATATGTAGTAAAATTTAAAAGATTTAACTCTGTTACATTAAACTCTTTCAATAACATCGTATTTTTATTCGTTAAGGAGAATTGCTCATGTATTCTTGTAAAATGTTTGTTTAAAGATAAATTAAATGTATGTGTTACAGTAAAAACCCGAAGCCTGGAAAATCATAGGTTTTATTGGTAAACACTAGTTTTTAACAATATCATCATATCTGGTACGATAACACTTTATGAATCCCAGCATACTGCAGAATTTTTTTCTCAGCCAACCCTATATCTGGCTATTGTTCCCCAGTTCTTTGCACCCAAGTCTGGTAATCACTGGTGCCAAAGTCTGCAACCAAAACATTTTCCATCGCTTTTTTATCTATCTTTTCACAATGGGTCTATGGGCAAAAGGGTGTACAATTAAAAGTATTTAATTGGACCCTTATCAGATCCCTTCTTAAAGGATGTACTGCCAAACACATTGTATTCAGTTTAATGAAATTTCCAACATCTTAGTTTTCAAAGAGTCTAGATAACTCAAAGATACATTGCCACATCTACACTCCTTGTTCAAATACCACCGCCATAAATGGTTTTTAAGACTCTCCTCTCAAACTTTGACAAAGCCTTCTCCTCCTTTGCAGTCATGGACCAAGTTTCGGAGACGTAAGTTAATACAGGTCTAATCATATTCTTATACAATAAGATTTTAGCTTTCTTCTTTGTATGATGTGATTTCGAAAGGACTTTTTAACCATAAAGGAAATGACTGGCCAAAAGAACTTGCTTTTTAATTTTAGGTGCAACGTTATTCTTATAATCACTTTCTGATCCCAAATAAGTAATTTATCAACACATTCTAATTTATAATTACCAAGGTCAAATATCCCATTAGGGCTTCCCTTATTTCCCCAATAAATATATTTGTTTTGAATTTGTTTTTCTGTGGCCTTATGCAAGGGCAGAAAGACTCTTTGTAGATATGAGGACCTTGCAATGGTATTTGTGTCATCTGCAAACCGCAGTAAAGGGACAGACCGATTAAAGATCATTCTGACTGCAAGATGCTGCTCTCTTGGAGTCAGGCCAGAATCTATAATAACTCTCATAAAAGCTATGTTGAGTTGAAGACATGCAAAGATATCACATTTCCTAACCCCATTAAAGATCTCAATTAACTTAGACAGCTCATAGACAGTATCATAGAAAAACAACAAGATAAACAATAAAGTTCTAGCAGCTTTTGATAACCCAAAAGAACATGACCAACAGAAAGTGTAACTTATTTTTATTCCTCGAAGTAAACCTTCGTAATCAACGTGTCACCAGTTAAGCAATCGTATCGTGGTTAAAATCAGGACCTTTGGACGCCAAGAAGTCAGTGAGTGTTTGGCATAAGTAGACTTTATTGGTGAAGGATTTTTCATGATGATGATTCTCCTGGGAATAGAAGAGATGGTAATCTGATGGTGCAAGTTCAGGTGGGTAAGGAGGATGGCACAAAGTCTCCCAACCAAGTCGCTGTATGGTATTCCTAGGCACTTCCGTGATATACGGCGTCAAGTTATCGGCCAAGAACAATATATTTTTGTGATTAACCAGTGCTGGCTTATTCTTTTTTAATCTCTATTGCACACTTTCCACTTGCTGTGATTACAAGTCCACAGTTACCGTTGGCCCATTATCTGCTGCTCACAGTGAACCGCTTAGCGAATAGTATATCAGACGGCAGCTTCATCACAGAAGGAAAAATTTCCCAATCTGAATTTTCAAAACCAATGCTTTGGCATAAGTTCGTTCACAACATTATCCTCAAACGCTTGGCATATTTAGCGAATTCATGCAACAGCTGATAAGCCCACTTTTAAGTCGTAAAACAAAAAACACAGAATGATCTTCTTCGATATGTCTATTTCTTTTCGCTGCTGTACGAGTTATGATTGATGAATGTAGCAGTGGGTTTGCTTTTATAACAACTGATATTCCTACTCTCAAATGAACAGTATTTCAACCACATCATACACTAATTTACATACTTATTATCACTTCATTCTATGACAATGCGAAAAATGCAAACAATTTCTTTTTTATCCAATACCAAAGATAAGCTTCAACTGAATTAATTAACTTCTTTGGCACCCCAAAGTCAAACAGGGCTTTTTCAAGATCGATTGCATAAATACTATCATAGGCTAGCATGGAATTTATGAAGAAATGTTTTTCTTCTATTTTATATTCCCTGTACTTCTTCAAAATCTGCATAAAAAAAAATCTGATCAGTTGTGAACCTTTCTTTTTGAGAGCCACATTGATAATCGGCAATTATATTATTTAAAAACAATTTAAAAAAAGGTTGACAAAGATTTTACATGACCACAACATATTTTGCTGTAATTTTCACATTTCAACACTTCTTTTTATTGCATATGGGGCACAAATTACCAACCTGAAACGCAGCAAGCAATATCTCTGTCTCGTACAAATAATCGAAGACAATATTAGTAAGTTTACTTCCAGCATGTTTTATCATTCGGCTGGTATTGTATCAAGATATGCGTCTTTATTTATTTTTCAATTATTAATGATATGTTGTCCTTTCTTAAAAGTTCAAGCATCAATTTCATCATTATCATCAATAACTGTACAAAAGGGGGCAGCAATGACATCCGAAGGCGTTGTCACATTGCCATTAAGTAGTTCATCAAAATTCTCAACTCACCTGTTAATGATATTTTTTTCATTGATAATTACTCCAAATTTATCTTTACGGTTTAAAATCTTATTTTACAGGGTAAAATGATTTACCTTACGCCTAACACCCAACCTGAAGGATCAGACCACCATATTTATAAAACTCCAAGACAAAAGTACTCAGCTATATCAAAGAACACTAGGAACACATCTTAGTCACTTCTTTACGATATGAATAGGTTTCATTTGGGATATTATTTCACACCCGATCATCACACGGGTTAAGTTTTATCGACATGGATTTTATGACAACGAAACTATGAATATGTATAAAAACCCATTTCCTCTGATGATAGAAAATAATTTTCGGTGAAAAAAATGTGTAATCGTTTTACATGTTAAAAAGAAAGATTACTGTTTTAACGTAGATTATTAGATTTTAAAATTGCTCAAGGAAAGAATGCAAATAATAAAACTTTTTATTAGGCAATAAATTATGTTTTAAATGATTAAATTTTATTAAAAAGTTAAGAGCATAGATTCTGAATAATCAGTATCCAGAATAATCAACTCCGCCAGACATGGAGGATATGTTCAAGAATAGCTGCCCATACAGTTTCAACAAAATGTTACACACTGAGACTTGTATCCAATGGTATCCCATAGAGACGCTCAAAGCATGCGGCATTATGACGAAGCCGAATGTATTTTAACATTTGACACGTTTTTCATCACCATTTCTACATTTTTCTACTATACCACCAACACAGGTGTGACTGTCATGATGTAAATAAAAATATAATAAGCCTGAAATCATGACTAAATGCAATTATTTTTTTTTCAAGTTCATCGATGATCACATCATTATGGCACCTCAATTAGTAATGTAGAGTCAAGAATATCTGAAACCATAATTACCGAAATCATGTTACTGTAAACGTTGTCTAATTAATCGTGCAAGCACTTGTCTTGCAAAACACCCCATTTATTTATAGAAAGCTCATGACACGCTTGCATGATATATTAAGGTCACGTTATTAATATAACTGTCTTTGCTGCTAGCTTTTGCAAGGCACTGAGATCCATTAATATTGTTCCGTATAGCCATCGTCACCCCGTCGATTCCAAATTCGGCAGTCAGTCATAGGATCTCGATCGATACACAAACAAGAATAACGCAACACGATAAACTGCAATTACGGTAAGCTACAATTCAACTTCTTTCAAAATTAGAGCAGTATACTGTTAGCTTTTCTCCACTTACATGAGAAACTACAAAATCTTTTCACCCATACGCAAATTTCAAATGCAAATTGTGTATGAAGAGCTTGCTCTATAATTTATTCACTAAATCTCATTGTTAGTGCCGTTACCATTACCTATATCATATGAAAATGCTCTGGAAAGATTATCAGCACATTATAGCATCTTCTTTTCTTATAAATTTTATATGTGTAACGTGTCGTCCTCTTTGTGTAATAATTTTAAGGGTTAAGTGTACTTCACATTTTGTGTTAGCGGAATATTAGAATGTTCTTGGAAATAAAACTGCTATGTGTCATTTAACTGATATATATGTGAGCAATTTAAAAAGTTATCAATCTCTCCTCATTTCTTAAGAAACAATTATTTTATGGAAGCGTATTCATCGTTAGTTGGTAAAGGATTATCTGGAAAATTCATTCACCGATTAAATTAAAAAAATATTCTTGTGGATTTATTAAACATTTTGAAACAAAGCCTCCAAATTTTTCACTTCGAAGTAGAACTACAATTTTTAATAAACATATTTTAAATTATTCTGAAAACAGCATGCGTATTCGGTAATAATAAAGTGAAGATTTGAAAATATACATCATAAGTTTCTACAATATATAATCTAATTATATTATCAGTTGAATTTCATATTTTTTATTTGTTTTATATTTTTCTCCTTAAATATTACATTCCTATATTTCAAGGAAAAGTTTTATGCATCTGATATTGAATATATGCATAATCTGTAGAGAAATTCCTTTCATTTTTTCATCTGATTCAAGGAAAGAATGTTTATATCTCTTAGGAGAAATTTTTAACGTTTAAATTTTAAATTCAATAAATTAACTAGTTTTATATTAATTATTTTGCATATAATTTAATTATATAAAAATAATTAAAATGTAATTTAAATGAAAGATAATTATGTTTTTTTCCAACGGCGGGCATTTGAGGGTTGAACCCTATGCCACAACAAGGCCAGAAACTGCTACTCATTTATCGTTAGCCAGCGGGCACCTGTGAACCAAGTCACGGAGGCGAGTAGCGTTACCCGCGTCATACCACCACAAACTCGTTTATATGAGTGAGCTACATTCATACATCATCACGGAAGAAAGGATAGAGGAACACAGAAAAAAGCAACATCCATGCCCTGAATCGGGATTCAAACCCAGGATCCTCAGCTCAGGAGTCAGGAGCGCTAACCACTCAGCCATCGGTCGGCAAGAAAATTATGTAGGCACTGAAAAAAATTAAACATTACTTATTTGTATTAGTAAATAAAAAGAATTTTACAATTAAAAAGTTATTTTTATTTAAAATGAACAGAATTAATTATATTACTTTTTGGCAAAATGAACAGAATTAATTAATTACAAGAATATTTATTTTTAAGCACTTTAACTATTCAAAAATTCAAAACAAAAATTTTATTTTAATAAAATTAATTTTGAGAAATCCGAGTATTTTTAATGAAAAAATTATATAAATCATGCTTTGAATTACACTGAAAAACAAAGGCAAATCTGAAATTTGAAAGAACTTTTAAATGTACAGATTTAGTACCAGTACAGAAGAAATATGTGAAAAGTATTATACACACACAAAATATGGGTATAAAATATTGCGATACCAAATAAAAATTAATGTATTTAAAAATGTGGTAAAGTTGTTAATATTTCGTATATATATATATATATATATATATATATATATATATATATATATATATATATATATAAGCATTTTCATTGATTTTACATTTGTAATTAGTTTTACTTTGAAAACATTTGAAAACATTCTTGAAAACATATTTTATCATTATTAGGTCAAATTTAAGTAGTAAAATATTTCTTCTTTGTGAAAACCAGTTTAAAAAATTGCGGAATTTACCTTGAGTAAAATCTCTTTTGTGTGTTGATGTTTGTTCTTTCGGCAGGAAAAATTCGATTTAAGCAACTTTTATTGTACAATAAATGAAAAACAATACACCATTTTGGTTTTTGAAATAAATAGTACCTTACATCGACGTATTTGGGCCAGGTACTTTAGTATTGTAAGGCAGAATTCAATGGCAGTTTCCAAATTCCACAAAGATATTTCTATAACTAATAACTTTTCACCTTTATCATCTTCTTCATTTAATTAAATGAAGGTTTTAAAATGTAATTGCTTGAGATTAAATTAATCAAAAAAACGTTTCGCAAAGTTTGCAATAAGATATACTGGAGATTTAACTTTTTTTTAAATTTTACAAATTAATAGTATTTGTGATTCAAGATAACTAATAAAATACATTCTTCAAAGCATTAATTATACTGTTCTCAAGGAATAAAATATAAATTACATCTTAAACTGTCTTTCGTGGTTTCTAATAATTCTCGAATCTTTGTGTTAATGACTCATAATTTTGTCCAAGTTTATTTAATTGTAAAAAGAGATAACAAAAATGCAACCACAAATAAAAAATATTTAATTCATAGAAATGTGCACGTAATTTTACTTTACTTAATGACTGAGAATTTTGTGTATTCCTAAAACAGATTCTCTATTCATTTCATCAATAACTAAGCACAAATAGTGAGAACTATATATCACACACAGAGGCTTATAATTCGGGCATTGAAATTTTAATTCTGTATTCAAACAGTACACTTTTTAATGCTTTTTGTTTTATTTCTTACAAATATTAAATTTTAAAACAGTTTCACTCTTTTATGAAACTCTTTGTAACGTTTTTCCTGCTTTTGTTTCATCAAATTATTACAGCAATGCTATTTAATCTGCGGAGTTTTACATAAATATAGTAAACAGAATGCTGTTTATAAACAAAGAAAGCACAACCTAAAATTATTGGGATTTAATTTTATTATATTATTACACAAATGAAATGCAAAACCAATTCCCCTTATTTTCCGATAAAAAAGAATAATTTTTATTTTTATCATGTCTCAATATTTTTGTTTTCCTTATGGTATAATTCTCCGGCTTTTTAATTTTTATTTCTACTTTTACATCATGGCTGGAATATTTTTGTTTTATAAATGTTTCACTTTGTTCTCATAAGAAATGTTTTTCTAATTTCTTAAAAAACTTTTCAAATTTAACTTGATCTAGTTACTTTTTTCTTTTCACATATTATGCAAAAACTCGTAAAAGAATTTTCTTCATTTTTTAGTTACTTTATTTATTTTTAAATTTTCCTGTAACGATATATATATTGAAGCAAATTACAAGCTGAAAAGGAAATCTTTCAAATTATCAGAATACTATTTCTTTTATTTAAGACTTCCAGAAACAATTCGAAACAATCCAAAAGCAACGTAAAAACCAGTTTCACTAAAAGCTCATATAATTGGTCAATACGTTTAGAAAGAGTTTTTATAGTTACCTATATGATAATATATTTTGTAAAGTCTCACCCTAAGCTTATAGATCAGACGATGAAAATAATTTCACCTTCCATTTCTAAATATTATGCCTTAAACAAATGCAAAAAACAAAGAAAAATAATAAATTATTCATTTAATTTTTTATACATTACATTGCTATACCTTTGTGGTTGTTGTGTCCCAGCCAGGCTGGCAATATGGGGTGCGCTGCTCCACTTTTCAACTGAACCATATTTTGGTGTGGAGTCCGACTTCCTCAGTACACACATGCCATAGGGACCCGTTTATAGGGTAGGCAACCATTCACTCCACATTCACACAAGGAAACGACAAAGACAGGATATATATAGAGAGAAAGTACATCCATGCCCGAAACGGGATTCGAACCCAGGACTTCCCTATCTGCAGTCAGACACGCTGACCACTAGACAGGTTGGGCGGCTGCTATAGCTTTAAAATTTATAATTAAATAAAATTCATTTTATAAATATGGAAAAGATGGAATCAAGTATATTTAAGCTCATAACAATTATTAATTTTTCATTGAGAAAGATAAATAATATGAGGTATTTTTGATTTCTTTTTTATAATAAAGAATACCTTTGATTTCTTTTTTTTAATGATGAGTTTTTGTAAAAGTAATTTCATTTAAGAATTAATCATACATTCATTTTTCCACTAAATCATAAAATTTTGGACTTTTTATTAAAAATTTTATTAGTATTTTTAGCTGCATTTACACGTTTTAACTACAAAAATAAGTAAATGAAGGAAATTGTATTACTTTTATTTTATTAAGTTGTGTAAAAGGTTGACTAATACTTGTAATATTCTTCGTATATTTCTATTATTTCATGACAAAAATTTATTAGATATCATGAAAAAATTTATTTGATAAAATTTTTTTAATTTATCATGACGATATTTGTAATTATTAACTTATTTTATAACTATTATTAACTTATTTTATTTTATTATTCCATGATAAAAAAATTAAATTTTCCAAAATACTTGTTAAACAATTATTTGTTTCTACAAGGAGAGGTCTTACAATTGAGTATTAATTATATTATTCGGCATGTGTAAAGAAAGGTTGTAGATTTAATAATTGTATTATTTCCCAATGAAAAATATTTTTTCATTTATATTAATATCATAAACGGGGTAAGCTACTTGACAATCTGCTACTCATTATTCATAAAAATTGCTTAAAAAAGAAAAAAAAAGAATTTTAAAAATAAAAAGTACAATAAGTTTAGTTTGTTAAATTTATTTTAAAAAAATTTAAAAAATTAATAATTTAATTCTGTAATGTAATCAATGCTTTCTTTAATAAAAAGAAAGCAAAATTAATTACTTTATATTGCTCTTAAAATATAATAAAGTGTGTAAGTAATATACTTACACATCATATATAAGATTCTTTAATTTTTGCCATTTTATTTTCAAAAACAAAAACTGAAATAAATAAAAAACTAAAACTGAAAATGGTTTATTTTTGTGACATATTCCTTTTTAGTTCATTTGTCGGGAAAAAAACTTTTGTGCAACAGTTAGAGTAAGAAATTTCCATTTTATTAGAAAATGTTGCATTTAAATTCTCAAATAACAGAATTTAAGTTATATATATATATATATATATATATATATATATATATATATATATATATATATATATATATATATATATATATATATATGTATATATTATTATATATATATATATATATATATATATATATATATATATATATATATATATATATATATATATATATATATATATATATATATATATATATATATATATATATACATTATATATATATATATATACATATATATAAGTTTGAACTGAACATATATATTCAAATTCCTTAAATCCTATAAGGCACAATATTTGTTATTTGTTAAAAAACATAGTAATTATGTAGTTTACCAAATTAGCTTTGACTTATCTGCTATTCAAAAGAAACGAATTTATTTAAATAATATCACATTTATCTTATATTCATTTACCCTCTTAATAATATGAGCTGCTTTTGCGGTTAAATATAGAAAAAAGTTATATAAAATGAAGCTTTTTAAATCACAGTTTTTTTGATAACGAATAGTTTCTACACAGTTTGCTAGGCAAATCAAAGTTAATAAAGTATTTTTAAATGGCCGTTTTATGGAGCGTCAAAAAAATTCCTCACATAATATAGTTAAGATTAAAAAACATAAACTAACCATTGAACAAAAATTTCAAAAAATGAAATTACTTTTCAGATTTGAATAAATTTCCGAAACCCAAAACTAATGATAAAATCAATCTTTTTTAATAGTTTATCCATAATGCTTTAAGCATTATGATAAATTTGCTTTTAAAAAAAGATTGCAAAATATACTTTTTGTTTGAAGTTAAGATGACTTATAAGTTCAAAATATTTAATTTTTCAAACAAGGCTTCTTTATATTTTTAATAAAAATGAATTATTTAACTACGCTAAACAATATTCGCAACTTGTTTAAATACTGTTGTGATTTAAGTTTATGAACCATAATTGCTCTTTAAATATGAGAAAATTTACAGTTACATTTTAACCATCATTTTCAAAGTAACAAGGTGAGCTTTCTCTCGATCAATTTACTGTTACAAATACATACAGTATTAACACAAATACATGATTTAAAATTATAAATTCTTTGTAAATCTATTTAAAATGAAGTTTAATAATTTTAAATTATTTAATTCAGTTTATTTTTTATTTGCTATTACTAATAAATGAGATTATAAAATTTATTTATTAAGCAAATTAATATGAAAATTAAGCTGTTTGATGACAAATCATAAGCAGACCTTGTACATTCTCATATGGTTTTCGGTGTAGATAAAATAATACAATTTCCTTCTTAACAAGAAACTGATGCCTTACTGCCTTTCTTAGATTTACAGCAGGGAACGAATTCCCATCTCAATGTATTTTCATAAATATAGAGGACATTAACAAGAAAAATATTTCAGATGTGCTCCGTTTTCCTTTTTAAGGGAAAAATCCTGTTAAACAAACAAATTTTAATTATTTATTTACCATTTTTTTATTTTAAATAGTAAAAATATTTTCAAAATATAAGGAAAACCTAATTCTTTTATGAAATGATTCTCTTCATGTATTTTAAATAGTGTTCAAAATATGTATATATATTGGGATGAATTACCTGCAAAAATCTAGAAACAAAATATTTTAATTTATGTACATAATAACCTTTATGATTGGATTAATCAATGCCTCTTTAATCTATGCGAAATTGATATTAGTATATCGTAATGAAATTTTAATTCCAATTTATTTAATTATTAGGAACCTCATAAGCAGTTGTAAAATATTACGTTTTAAATTCGGTATTATAAGTCTGCAACACAATGATAATTTTTCTATATTAAGCTATTTAAAATGTTTTGTTACAAATCTGACCACAATCCTATCGGTGCAATTTTTAATGCACCCTTAATCCAAGCATTTTGAGGAAAATATATTTATCAGAGAAAGAGTCGCAAAATAGCTGAACAAAAGAATTCTGTGATATTTATAAAATGGAATCATAGTTTAGTCGTATTTAGTCAGATTTTTTTTCATTCATATATATTACAACATGATAGACGTTGCATTCAAAATTGCTAAAAATTTAAATTATGTAGCTTATATTTTTTTCACTGATGCTTTACTCCAGGTATATAAATATAATTGAACATTTATAAAATAGCTTATAATCAAAAATATAATTCGTCTTGTGAAGAATATATGGAATTATTAATAATTACAAAAGAATGAATATGAAATATTCAAAATACATCATTAAAACCAGAAATTAAATGAAATGAAAAGAAAAATACTAACTGAACTTAAAAGGCATTCAAATAAATATACACATAAATAAATTTAGAAAAAAGTTATTTATAAATAATTAGTATAATCATTATAAAATAAAGCTTTCCTTATCCTCAATTTTTTGTTTAGTTCTTTGATATATTAGTAAATTCTTGTTACATTATAGCACTTTTCAGATTAGTCAAATTTTTTCCATTCATATATATTACAACATGATAGACGTTGCATTCAAAATTGCCAAAACTTGAATTTTTCTTTGGTGTTTTAATCATATTACAAAGTTTAGAAAGCATTATTATTTTTTTAACAAAGGTAAGCAATTTTCACTTACTGTGAAATCAAAATGTAATGATGTGTAAGCCTAATTATATTTTTAATTTACTTGAGGTAGAGAAACGTTATAAATTAATTACACGTATTTACAATTTTGTTGCTTTTATGAGTAAAACAATTATAATCAATAAAACATAAATAACAAAAATTAAAATTTTATTAATCAAACTTTTCAGTTAGTTTTAATAAGGATTCATGAGTAAGTTCATTCATCTTAAAATCTTCATAAGATAATAGTCATAGAATTCTCAATAAATTCTAGATTTGACAATATTTTCAAAGTTAATGTTCCTTGATTTGATAAAGATTAGCTCTAAAAATCTCAAAACAAATAACTGATAATGATTATATTGCATTTTACAATCATGTCTAAGCAATTTCATTTGCATTCTCAATATGGTATCTCATTCTTAACTATACACAAAACTTCAAAACAATGTAAAACCCTTGTATTTTCAAATTATAAACCACCCATCAACTGCATACCAATATGCTAAGATTTGTGGTTGTGGCTTATCAATCCTGGTTGACAGTAGCATCAAATCAGGTCCATGAGCCCGAACGCCTTCAAACAATGAAGCACAGCCTCAGAGCTCGAGAATGGATAGCCTTTATTTAAACTAATGCTGGCTAAAATATGGGCAGGAGCATCTTGAGTCGCATTGCATTTTGGACACCGGGGATAAACTTTGTGGTCCGTCACGTGACTTTTTACATGAGAGTGTCCACTTCAAAATCTCGTGAGAGAATCTGATTACGCCTACTGCCAATCCCAATCAGAACAGCACCAGGGTGATTTTTCGCATACCATTCATGCACGGGTCCTCTCCTCCAAAAGGAACAGATATCTTACCTGACTTGTGTGGTGATCTCTTATGTTAAGATTTTATAAATGTTGTCTTGTAGTTGTTTTCAATTGAAAGAAAATATTTTTGTAACAAATATACATAATCTAATTGATGTTATGTGGTACTCAAAATATATATAAAAATTGTCTAATAGACAGCATCTAATTGTTTAATGAGATCATTGATAAAATTTTTTAATTCTTATATTTTTAATGTAAAATCAAAAATATGGCTTTGTCAAACTAAACTGAGTTATATTATCATGCATCAAATCTGTAATTAAGCCATTAGAGAGAAGTAATAAATGATAATGAAAATTACACATTTAGTTAAATAACTAAAACTGAATATAAACATTAAAACGCAAAAATACGGCAATTACACTTAAAAATTTTACATATTTATAATTGAAAAATGGATAACGACGAAAATTTTTGTCAATTTGGTAAGCAGTCGGATTCACCATAGAAATGATTATACATTTACGTTACGTATAATTATATTATCATTTTCCATCAAAGATAATACTGTCTAGAAAAAATTACTGGTTAAAAAATCAATGACAATATTGATAGACTATTTTTTTATCATCTTTTCCTCAGTATATAAATTTTTATAACTAGTATCACTAAAATATTAATTATTTTAAATATATATATATATATATATATATATATATATATATATATATATATATATATATATATATATATATATATATATATATTTGTATATACAGTATGTCCACTAAAGTCCCTTGCCACCCTCTTAACTTCGGAAAGGCTACTACTATATTTATAAAAGTGATGTCTAGGTATAGTAAAGTAGCCATGTTAAACAGACTATTGCGCTACCTGGTGGAAAACTGCGGAGTTAGCATTCCTATCTCGAAAACGGAACGAGATAGAGAGAAAAAGTGATTTACAAAGTTGTAGAGCATCCTCGATTTAGCACGAAAAGATACCTTGTAGCTATTAATGTGAAGAATACAACGGTTAAAACGCGCATTTGTTGTTTCGTGCTGTGACGTGACAAAACGATCTAAGAAAGAAAAAAAAATAGTTATAACAAAATACTTTATTTAAGAACTTCAAACTTCTCATCGTCAGCTGCAATGCACATTTGGATCCTCGCTTGAAGATCACGTTGCACACGTTGGAGCATACAGCGTGACACGTTGGAACACGTGACCGTACTGTGTCGTTTAAGGTCCTGAAATTTTTGAGGAGGGAACGCATACACCTGCTGTTTCAAGTATCCCCCCAGGAAAAAGTCCAGTGGAGTCAGATCAGGAGAACGTGGAGGCCACTCTTCGAAACCGCCATACCCTAGTATTTGGTTGCCAAATTCCTTGACGGGGTACTAGTTCACTGGAGATGTCTTGTGAGGACAGGTGCGCCGTCATGTTGAAACCATAGATTCTTAAGATTAAACAACGGCAGGTTCTCCACAAAATCGGGTATTACCTTCTGTAGCAATTGTAAATAGCCATTGTAAAATATTTTGCCTATCAGCTTGTTATTGCAAATTGCGCACCAAACGTTAATAGCATACCACATTTGATGTCGAACCTCGACGAAACATTTAGGATTTTCCAGCACACATTGCATTCCGTTAAAAGCATACCTCATCCGTCCACATTATATCTGTCAATAATGCTGGCTGGACCTGTATCTGATTCATGACGAAAATGCACCATGCATAGCGTCGCTCGGAATCCCCGTCCACTAAAACCTGTTCAGGCGTTTGTTGGTATGGATGAGCACCTGATTCGCTTAGGATTTTCCAAACCTGACTTTTGGAGAGACCACCGTGTTGACTGATATATCTTACGCTGCATTTCGGATATGCGAGGGCATATGCTAATGCCTCATCCGGTTGAACTTGCCGTCCTACCTTAGCTGGTCTGCCAGATCGAGGTCGACTAGTAACGCAACCTGTCTCCCTTAAACGTTTTACAACAGTTAGGATGGTTTGATGAGAAGGATGCGGGCCTGCAGGGAAATGTTGGCAGTAAAACCTTGCTGCTGATCATGCCTTGAATTGACATTCACCGTACAGTAAAACCATCTCACGATACTCAGCTTTGGAATACTCAGCCATGACCATGAGCATCAACATACTACAGCCCCAAGAAGATGTTTCTTTTATAGCTGTCTCAGGTGAACAGGCGTGACGTTTCTTACGTAGTTGCATACTGCATAGAAGTTGTTGGAATTATTTTTAATACTTCCGTTCTTCCCATTTCAAAATAAATGTGAAAAATGTAATCACGAAAACGATTTTTTGTTTTTTTAAATATGTACACGTACGATGTGCCACATCACAGCACGAAACAACAAATGCGCGTTTTAACCGTTGTATTCTTCACATTAATGCCTACATAGTATCATTTCGTACTAAATCAAGGATGTTCTACAGCTTTGTAAATCACTCTTTTTACCTGTCTCGTTCCGTTTTCAAGATATGAATGATAACACAGTTTTCCACCAGGTGGCGCGTTAGGTGGTTTCATTCAGTAGCGCATGGCTACTTTATTATACCTAGACACCACTTTTATGAATATAGCAGCCGCCGTTCCGAAGTTAAGAGGGTGGCAAGGGATTTTAGTGGACATATTGTATATACATAGTACGTGAGCGACAGATGCTCTCGTCTACGAATAATTGGAATTAAATGAACAACTTTCATATATATTCAGAGGAAAAGGAAGTCAGCAAGTTAACAAGATTTTTATTATGATATAAATAAATTATAGTATGCAATTATAATCAGATTTGCTTCTGAAATAAATTGTTTATTATTCATTAGCTAAAAAACATTGGCATTTAGTAGTGTTAATACTTATTATTGGAAGGAATTTTGTTTTGAATATATATAGTTTGGAGCCAATCAAGTGCTTCGACATTAAAATTTAATAAAATCAAAAAATATAGTTAATTGATTTTGCAAATTAGGTATTCATATGACAGATCAGTTCCTTTTGATAAAAGCTCTTTGCTATTTAAGGAGCTGTGGATGAAGAGAACTCAAATATTTCACAAAAATTTGACTGGTGCTCTAATGAGGTATTAAGAATCTGCTTATATAGTTGAGAGTTATTGTTTACATGTTCATTGGTGATACTAGTCCATCTATGGAATTCATGGTAATAAGGATAACTGAATCGATGATCTTTATATTTAACTGTAAAATAAAAAATATAAAAAATAGAGATATGAATCCTTAAATATAACGACCAAAATTGAACAAAAATATGGATATAAATGGAATAAAAAGTATTTGTAATAATATTAAAATATCGGTAATACATTTCAAATTAGTGTCAACAGTTTATAACGACCGAAAATAATATAAAGAAAAATTTTCTTTGATCTCAGTTTATTAGTGATTTTGAGATCATTATCTCTATAATTGATAAATAGCAATTAAACCTTATAATAAGGTTTGAGTTCTTTTTGAAATCAAATAGGATCCGTCAAAAAGTTTGTAATGTAAAATATAAGTTTCAAGGTGCAAGAAAGAATAATCAAATATCAGAAATAAAAGAGATATCAAGGAATGTGAATTCGAATATGTTTATTAAATAAACTGTGATGTTTTGTTGATTTCTAAGTAATATTAATTCACCAAATTAATGTTGTTGTCTTGTGCCAGCTAGGTTGGCATTAGGTGGTGCGCTGCTCCACTTTTCCAACTGAGCCATATTTTGCTGTGGAGTCCGATTTCCTCATTACACACATGCCATAGATCTCCGTTTATAGGCTTGGCAACCATTCACAACTTATTCTTACAAAGAAAGGACAAAGGCTGGATAGACAGAGAGAGAAAATACCTCCACGCCCGAACTGGAATTCGAACCCAATCCCTCCTATGGGGATAGGAGGGCCTGGGTTCGAATTCTAGTTCAGTCACTTTGACTACTAGACAGGGTGGGCGGTCACCAAATTAATTACGTAATGTGGTTAAGTAAACTATGATTATGTAAAATAAAAGTTACTATTTTTTTACTATTCATTAGCAATTTTTAGGATGTATTGTTTGGCATAAATAACACAAAAATTATATAATTTCATTTTTAACAAAAATTATACGTAAATACCAATTTTATATAAAAAAATATCAAGAAAGAAATTCTGGTGATACACTTCGAAACAAACAATATGCACCAAAGAATTCATGCTATAATATTACCTAGCGAGAGTAAGAAAAATGGGGCTCACATACTTTTAATGCTAGTTTTGAGTATACACCGAAAGCTTTGAAAGAGAGATTGATCAAAGATGTCTAGCACATTAAACGAGCTGAAAGTTCTCTAACACGCACATTAAACATTCTGCAAATTATAAAATAAGGAATAAGAATTCTTTTAATTTCATAACATTTTAATCTAAGGTTATACACTTAATATTCCATATAACTTATTTTAAATATGTTTGATAAAAAATTATTTTTAAAGGCATTTTAAATATTTTTTATCAAACGGATAAATTTGATTAAGTATATTTAAGTTTAAAATATAAAAAAGTAAATTTTTTGCATACCTTTTTTTAGACAACATTTTTAGATAATTTACTTACATTTGGGAAATATTTAACTTTCTTTTTCAATAACTTGATCTTAAAGGCATTTATTGAACTAAAATATAAAATTTAAATTGTGTTGTTTTTCGCATAACATTAGACTATGTACTTTTCTAAATATAGTTTTAATTTGCAACAGAAAATATAAGTTTAAATTTAAGAAAATCTGATTTCGGAGTTGAATTAATTTATTATAAATTGTAATCAATGAGCATGAACTGTTGAATTTAGCATTTGAATATAACTAAATTTTTTCTAATTTTTCTGAGTGCTTTACTTCCCTTTAATTTATTATACGTTGTTAATTTTATGCTTTCCTATCATATATTCATATATTTTTTATTTTATAAGATTAATCATACTATGTCTACTTTTATGCATAAACTATTATTTATTTTTGCATAGGAAATAAGAATTTAAGCGAGATAATTGCAATTTTACTAATTGCAATTATATTTAATTATTTCGTCAGTAATAGTGCTTTATTGCATAGGCAAAAATGTTATGCTATGCAATAAAACATTGTTATTAATGGAATTATTAAATGTTTTCTAAAAAGAAACTCTTTCATTTACTGCAATTTGCTTTTGAAAAATAAACAGTTTCTAGGAAAACATTAAACTCCTGTCGATTTGCTCCATCTCATAAAATATGTTTATTGTATTGTATATCTCTCACAATCAATATTTTACTCGAAAAGAAATAGTATTCTTTCTCGCAAACAATAAAGTAGTAAAGTTGCATACGATACAAATATTTAAAAAGTAATGCAAGCACTGTTGAAAAATGCCTTTATCTCTCAAAACTTTGCAAAATTATTGTATTGTGGCTTATCGGCATTGATTCTTTACTTAGCAAGACCATTTCATTGAGACCTTAATCTTTATAGTCGAAAAAACGAGTGTGAAGGCTTATATTCAATAGTTGACATGAAACACCTTAAAGAAGAAGACTTCTTTATATCCAGAAAACAGATCTTCATAATTTCGAAGCAAGGAAAAGTAGAGTACTCCCAGATGTAGTTGCTACTTAAAAATATTCATTTCATTTAAAGGACATTGCGATCCCCATCATTTTTTTGCTCCCCAACCACCATTAGAGTATATGACGGCTCTTCGACTGGGTTGGGTGTAAAACTTGTATTTATCCGAAAATGAGAATGAGGCTCTTTCTAACGACGACACAGCAGTTGTGATCATTTTCATGATAAATGCGAAAAATGGTAGACTTGCAAACGTGTAATTTAATATTGTGAATTTTCTTCTTTTCTAACTTTCGATCTTATGATCCACTTAATAATAAATGATTGAAATTTTAAAAAAATTTTTACGAAAATCTAATGAATTGGCATAATATGAATATTATTATTTCCAAAAAATATATTCACACAGACATCACTTTGTATAAATTTTATAGAAACTAAATTTTAATTTCTTTTATAATATTTAAAATATTTACTTAAAAACAGTACATTCTTAAAAAATGTGTGAACTAAATGCTAGAACAAATGTGCTTACAGATTATAGAATAAGTAAAAATAAATTATTTTTACTGATTTACTTATCAAGATATTGTTTTTTAATTATAACATAAAGCCAATAACTAGAAGAAAGCTTCTGAGGTAAATTAGAGAATATGTTTTTCTTTAAAAAATATTAAATTCACACTAAAAAAATCCATATCATTACGAATCTTCTTTGTGTTTGCGCATGTCCGTTTTTGGACCTTGCGCCATAAAACACAACCAACCAACCTTTGTGTTTGCATTCTTGCAAATAACAATTTCAGTCAATGTGTTAGTTAAAATAAATTTGCAAATTTGAAGACAAAAACTTTATCGCATTTGTTCGTAATTATTCTGTTTGTTTGACGTTTCTCTTTTGATTTTTTACTGCATATATTTTAAATGAATATATTTTGCTCCTTTCTTTTAGAAAATATCATGGTAAGAAAATCAAAATTTTCGTTTTTTAAATAAAGCAAATCAAAAATTGTATTCAAATAAAATAGAGAAGGGAATGGGGAGTTCTTTTAAATTGAATTAAGTTGAAGTATAATATATTTTATGTAAAACTAGCTCAAAAAAATCATAATGCAATCACTTACCAAAGAAGCAAAAATTTTTGTATAAAAGATATAATTATTAATTCCATGTCATAAAATTTATACACTTGAATGTAAGCAAATGGCAGTGAAAATCATCGATGTGTGTGTGATGATCACATCAATTTATTAGAGAATATAATTATTAAAATTGTGTATATTTTCAATGCATATATTATTTCAAGTAATTTTAAATCTCTTGAACTTATTTATCATTATATGCAGTTCCTCCCCGTGAAATATTGTTATTATCATTAAAACTATGAAGACAAAAATATCACATAATTTGATTTTAATCCAATATATTGCTAGAGTGAATATAGAATTATTTATTTTTATCATTAGTTAAAACATTAGAGCTTACTTCTAAAATATAAGTAGTATTTAAAAAAATCACAAGGACAATAAAATCAATTGTTTACAATGAACAGAAAATTCAGAAAGAAATTAAGAACTACATTTCAAACACTTTGTCACCTAATTATTAAATCCTTTTAGGTATTTTTCTAAATACAAGACCAATTTACTTAATCTAATTTGATAAAAATGCAGTTCCAATTGTGGTAATTCATGCAGTCAATTTTCATATTCAGATGCCAGGGGGGAAAGAGTCTGGTTGACTTGAGGGGTAAGAGTCTCGTAATCAGAAGTTAATGAGTTGGAATCCCATTCACACCAAAGATCCATCAACTTTGCTAATGGTGGCTCGGATACGTAAAACTTACTATAGTCTCATTGTCTTCCATATAAAATGATATCGTTAGGAGTGGCAGGCTGAGTCTGAGGGTCTTCTGCCTCTATTCTCTGCTTCTAAATTACGAAGACCCACTCCCTGTCGGGGTGCAAGATGGCCTGCTCACTATATACTCCTCTAGGAAAAGTGCTATCGTTTCTCTCCTTTTTTTAATGCTGAAAAAGTTTAAAAAGGAATCCTAGCAGCTAGACTTAATTAGACTATAATAATAATATTCACATCCATCTCTGTTGATAACTTTGTAATAAAGAGAAATAATCACTAGATGTGACAGAGATATTGGCTTTATGAGTAAATGTTTGCACTCAAATTTGGAGAGAGAGTTTGACCAGAAATATGAAGTTCCACATTACCATATGAGTATGGTTTTAACATTTACTATGACAGTGCACTTGCGTGATTTACTTATAAATTTTAGATATATATACGTATTCTCATTCATTTCAATTTAGAAGTAAATAACAGCGAGAAACTCAAAGCGTGACCACTTTTTTAAAATTCTTGTCATTTCAATTGTTTTAAATCTACTTCAAAATGCTATACCATCAACCCACACAAGTAACTACCTCAAGAAATAAAAAATACTTTTATCTTTCTTATGGGAATAATATTCTATCCAAAATAATTACTTGTCATATGCTACTAATATCAATCATCACTCATTTCTTTTAAAAATATGGGCGAGAGAGCATTATAAAAGGGTAAGTATTATAATGCTTTCATTATAAGGGAACATTATGACTTAAATACTTACAGTATATAAGTACTTAAAGATCTATAAGCCCTTTAATGTACATAAAACTGTTTCGTATATGTAAACTTAAATTTATTTGTTTAATTTTAAGCTATATGTGCGGTCAGAAAATTAAAGTAAGTAGGTTATGGCGGACACTTTTGGAGTTTTATGCTTAGATGCTTGTAGCTCTCATTAAAGAAGGTATTTGGAGAGGATTTTTGTAGTCAATCGACTAACCTTATTTGAGTAAAGTCAATTGAAGTCGGTGATCACTAACAGAAACGTCTTGATATGAGAGGAATAAATTCGGATTTATAAATTCGTGTTAGAAAATAGTTCAAGGATTTTGAGTTGTAATTTTCTTTTTTCATTAAGATTAGAATCTGTTAGACAGGCATAGAAATTCACAGCATGCCAGAATTTTAATTTCCGGATTGGTAGATAGTTCAAATATCCAAGAGAATGATAATGCTCCTATTCCTAATATTTTTCGTAGTTGATTCCTCAGATGTTCGTATAAAGGACAATCTAGGAGAATATGATCTATGGTTTCAAGTTCACCGCACTGACAGCAGTCTGTATGCCAGAGATTAAACCTAAATAGAATCGAATTGGTAGGAAAAGATTTTGTTCTTGCTCTGGCCAGCCATACGTCTTCTAGTCGCGATTTCGTTAACAGCCTATGATTTTTGCGAATAGATGTGAGATGAGTGAATGCTTCAGCATATTTGCTATTTTTCCATTGATTAAGGCTTTCTTTAAAGTAATGTTTCTTAATGTTGTTGTTTCAGATCTTCAGGATAAATAGATCGAATAGCATATTGACTCACTGTTGCTGCTTTCGCCAATGAGTCTGCAATTTCATTACCTGCAATCCCTGAATGTCCTGGAACCCAAACTAACTGTATTGACAAGCACTTTTGAATAGATTGAATCATTTGGAATCGAAGCAGTTGAATAATAGTTGGTGATGTTCTGGAACAATCTGAAAGAGCAGAGATGCAAGAAAGTGAATCTGTGAAAATGACATATTTTTTGTGGGTTCAGTGCAAATTTTAGTGACTGCAATAAGCAGTACCATAGCCTCTGCCGAGAAGATGGAGTTAATGAAACTAATTTTCCCTGTTATTGATAAACTAGTTGTAAAATTGACTATTGCAATACCATCATTTGATCCCTGCTTGGGAGCATCTGTTAAAATCAGCGTGTCTGTCTGCCATAAAGACTCACAAACTTGGTGAAATAGCTCTTACAAATTATATTTTTTGGCAATCATTTAGTCTGAAAAGGGAGACTAGAGGAACAAATGGAGATTTTTTTGGCATTTCTGGCCAGTCTGTTGGGACTTTAATATGCACGAGTTATTTACTCCTCGTTGGTCGAGCCACAATTTGGCTTTAATGGCCAGAGGAGGGTTACGATTAACTCGAAGTTAGCTTTTCCCAAACTGAAGCACAAGGGGATAATGATGACTTGCTTACATTCCGAATGTAAAAGTTTAAGGAGAGCATTTCATGTCTAGAGTGAAGAGAAGTTTCTCCTGCTTCTTGTAGAACTATCGGTATGGGGGTCCACTTAAGAAGACCTGTGGCAGTTCTTAGGGCAGTGTGATATACAGTTTCAAGGATTTTGCGGTCTGTTATGCATGCTGAAGTAAATATATGACAACCATAATCCAGACTGAAGACAATAAAGGATTTCACGATTTGAAGAAGATGAGTGGTAAGAGCACCCCATCTATTACCTGCGATACCTTTTAAAGCATTCAACTTTTTTGATATAGCTTTTCTCTTTTCCTGAAAATGACGGAAAAATAAATTGTGTGAAAAATTTAATCCCAAAATTCGAATATTTTTACTCCAGGAAATAGGATGATTGTTGATGAACAAGTTGAAATTAAAATGTTGTCGTTTTGAAGAAAAGTTAATCATAGAACATTTTTGTGGATCTATCAATAACTACCATTCTTGACACCAATTTTGTAATATTCCAAGTGCAGATGTTAGTTTCTGCTAAAGTTTTCCCAAGTTAACAGATTCATATAGTAGAAATATATCATCAGCGTATCTGAAGCATTTGATGTCAGAGGGAAAGATATCGTAGAGGTCTGACATAAGCACTGAGAACAGGAAAGTAGATAACACGCTCCTCTGGGGAACTCCCCTATATGAGGTGGTTGATGAAGATAGCTTATTTCTCCACTTTACTTGAAAATAGCGAGTTGTAATGAACTGTTGAATCCACAAAGCAACGTTTCCTTTGATGTTTGCTTGAAGTAATTTATAAACTTGGCCGTCTGGCCAAACTGAATCATAGGCCTGGGAAATATCCACTGCAACCAAAACAACAAATTTTCTAGAGGATCTGACAGAAATTATGTGATGATGAATGATAGATAAAATACTGTCACAACCTCGATATGGCAGAAATCCGTGGTGATTGGGATGAAAGAAAGATAGGGTTGATATATGGTCAATAAATCTCTTCAAAATCATTCTTTCCATTAATTTACATTAATTTCACATGACACTAGTCAGAGATATAGGACGGTACGATGCCACAAGATTGGCCATCTTTCCCGGTTTTAAAATTCAGATGCAGTAAAGGGTTTATTGTAAGAGAAATCCTCACTTGTACTTAAATCCAGTGAAATAACCTCTAAAATTGGTGAACGAGTGTAGAAGTCTGTAAACATATTAGCTTGATGGGTAGGATCTGTCACTGAAGAATTATTATGTAATAGGATCACATGTGAAGTTGGAGATACTGTAACTCTATTTTGGAGATTTTTTAATAAGTTGAAAATATTTTTTGATGTTCCAGCTGAAATTATTATTTCATCCCAATATTTTCGATAGAGATATATGAGTAGTCGATGTAGTTCTACTGCACTTCTTTTATATGTCATCCAAACGTTCTTATCACATGTGCTGTGACGTCTTTTTTGGCCCAGGAGATAACCACATCTACAAGACCACCATGGGGGATAAGGTTTACATGGCATTTTCTGCCATCTTCGAAACTTGTGAAGTTTATTTATGCAGAGATGATTGAATTGTTCAATAGAATGAAGATTAGAAATTTCATTATCTGTGTTGATGGAAGCAAAGAATTCTGACCACAGGATACGTGATCTGTTCGGTATATGGTGATCAATATCTCCAATAGCTATGCTAGTTTTAGATGGTAAATGATCACTTCCAAAACAATCTGGGTGAACTTCAATATGACTTAGGTGATAAATGTCTCGTGATACAAAGGTGAAATCAATGAGTGAAGGTTTATGATGTGGACCGTAATGTGTTGGAATTTCAGAGTTCAGGAGGCAGCAATTCTCTTCCTGAATCCATTCAAATTCATTTGCCCTTGATGAAGTGGAATAGCTTCCTAATGAT
Source organism: Latrodectus hesperus (assembly GCA_037975125.1). NCBI lineage: Eukaryota > Metazoa > Arthropoda > Arachnida > Araneae > Theridiidae > Latrodectus > Latrodectus hesperus. The sequence continues at coordinate 12,341,521 of CM075854.1, read as the reverse complement.
GTATGTCTAATATTGAAATCTCCTATGATGACATAAGGAGGCTGAATTCCTTGAATTATGCTATGAAACCACTCTGAAGAAAATTTGCCAGGAGGAATGTAAACATTAATAATAGTTATTGTAGTCGTTGCCACTGTGATCTTGACTGCTAAGAGTTCTCTGCCATCATCTGAGAGACGGATAGGAGAAAATTGCCTAGTTGGAATGTTTTTATTTACTGATGGGCGCTCCGTGGCTGAGTGGTCTAAAGCATCACCGCTAATCGCTTGAGAGCGTAGGAGTGTGGGTTCGATTCCCACCATGGCCCTGAGTGTTTTCTTCGTTATTCTTCTGTGGTTGTACATCTGTCATTGTGCTATTTGTCCTATTATCGACGAAGACTTACAAGCGGATCTCAAGAATCAAGCATACAAGTCTGAATATATGTAATAAAATAAATAAATAAATATTTACTGATAGAAGAAGGCCACCACCTCGGCTATCTTCTTTATCCTGACGAAAGATTATCTTGTTAAATAAATATATCTTATCAACTTTTTTATAACCAAGTTTCTCGTATTGTAATAACGTCTGCAGAAATAAAATAATGAAGTTTCATGTATGGGCGCTTATTAAGAACACTTCGAGCATTCCACGGAATTAATGAAAATATGAAAAAAGTTACAATTATGATTACAATTTGACTTCTAAGGACTGATGCTCCCAGGATAGAAGTTGCATCCCATCTGTTAGGAAATTTTATTTTTATTTATTACATCACATTACATATATTCAGACTTGTATGCTTGATTCTTGAGATCCGCTTGTAAGTCTTCGTCGATAATAGAACAAATAGCACAATGACAGATGTACAACCACAGAAGAATAACGAAGAAAACACCCAGGGCCACGGTGGGAATCGAACCCACACTCCTACGCTCTCAAGCGATTAGCGGTGATGCTTTAGACCACTCAGCCACGGAGCGCCCTAGAAATTTTATTGCTTCCCTTTCTGAATTTTGTATTTTCAATTATTTCTGACTGCTCTTCAGTAGGTTTACCCAAATTAAATACACTGTTCACAGGTAAAATTGGATTGAAATGAATATCACTATTACTAGGATTTGATGATTGTTTTTGGATTCTACTACTTTTCCGAGTTTTCCTTCTAGCAGGGGATGACGAGAGACTTCTAGTTTCAAAAATTTTGCTTACAGTTTTTTCAAATTTTTGGAAAATAGTATTAAGAATGGTTTCTTGTTGCGTTTGAATAGCTGAAATTTTTTTGTCTACTGACTCTTCAAATTTCGTAAGTATTGAGGTGACTATATCATTTATTTTAGCTTGAGTGATTGATGGTTGATTAGACTTTATAATTGTAGCAAAATTGGTTTTAGAGCTTTTAAATTGTCTTCTTGCTTCAATAAAAGATAGATGGTTTATCGCCTTTAATTTTAAAAACCGAATTTCTTCTTCACGAGATGGACATGAAGGATCATCTGAAGCGTGATGTCCTTTGCAGTTTACACAATATGGAACTTTACTTGAACTAGGATCATTATTGTGATGTGAGACAGAATCTGAATAAAGCTGATTGTACTTTACATTTTTTGTTGCATGTGTAAATTTAAAACAAATTCCACAATGACGATCTTTATCCACAAAAAATCTTTATATTTACAATAGATAAAAACACTTTAATTTGTGTGTGTTACGGGATTTTATGTCCGTAGACTCTTACCAAGATAGTTTCTGAAAGTTCTGAAGATCCCTTTTTATTGAAACGTCGTATTTGAGATACAATAAGGCCGTTATTTTCAATTTCTAGTGCTAGATTTTCTAGACTTTCGTCCACTGATATGAACGGGATAGTAAATTTCGTAGTGTATTGTTCAATTTGTATTTGGGGAGTCACAGGGACATTTAATACTGTTTCGATTTTACAAATTTCTGTAGCAGTTTTATAATCATTTGTAGTGATAATTAGTTTTCCGTTTCTGTATGTCTGACTTTTCAATCCCATTCTTGTTGGAAATAGCGTTTAATAGTTTAGATTTTAACTGTGAAGGCCTCTTAGGAACAGAAGCAAATCCTGCTGTAGGACACAGAAACACTGTGAAATTTGAAATTCCAGCGTCTGAAGCTAATTGTATAGCTAGAGGTGCATTATCATCATAGTCTAATATAGAGTTCGATGCATGTTTTGGTATGCGATATTCATATTCAATAAATGATATATCGTCTTGTAAGTCTGTCAGTTTGAATATAACATCTTGTACGTACTTGAGGAAATAAACTAATAGAACTACTTGAGCTTGAAACTAATAAATTAATCTTACTGGAATTCCCAAATTCCTACAAAACTTAAATAAATGAAAATAAATTGCTTGAGTTCTTCTCAAAGCTAATAAAGTTCGAAGAAGTATGTACGTACCGGTAAGAGCCTGCAACTTTTTCTGTTTTCAGCTACCAATAACTTTTCTTAATCCAGTTTCAAATATCTCATATGAACAATGCTTTCTGAAAATTAACTAGGGCAATAAATGATACAGTATCAAACCACATCATTACAAAATTCATACTTCATATTCAAAGCGCATAAACATTTCTGTAAATACAGTAAATCATGTATTATTAATAATAATAATTTTAAGCATTCCGCTTTTATATAATTGTTTTACAGATATGCCTTAAAATGGCAATTTGTTATCAAAACAACAATATTTTAACTACAACTTCAATTTATTTGAGGGAAAACAAACTATAAGAATAAATAATTCTTATTTAAAATTTCCTGTAAACTCGTACACAAAGTATTACATCACGTAAATTAAAACAAACTGATTGATACAGAGTATTCAAATTAGATATAAATTCTTTTCTTAGCCTTAATCCACCTAAGCTGTAAATCTTAAATCTAGCATCAGTTTCTTACACTAATTTAGTGATATATTTAACGATCAAACTTGGAAATAAATTTAATTATTTCATGCAATTACATTTCCTGAAATCTAATACATGATATTCAAAATAATATGATAACAGAAACAGCATTTAATTAATAGCATTATTGCGTAGTTACAATGTACGAAAAATAATTAAAAATGCTACATTTTAATTAATGTTACATGCCTTTTATCATTAAGGAATAAATATGCTTAAGTAAAGTATTTTTAGAAAATACTAATGCTTCTGTGTTTATTACACAGATTTTTCTTTGTCAATGAAAATTATTTAATGTTTTTCTAATTAGTTATAAATTTTCAAAAGTTTAAAAAGTACGTAAACTTGCATACATATTTATATATTTTTTATATTATATATATACAGAAAGGAACAAAAATGCATTTGAAATTGCAAGATATCCAATTTAGATGGTTGTTGTATTAAAAAAATTTTAATAAATATCGAAATTTTTAATTCATCTGTAGAAATTTCATGACATTTTCTTACATATTCCTAAAATTCATATTAACAAAAATTATTCAATTCAAAGGGGGATATTAAATGCATAAATGAATTAATTCATTGTCTGTTTTAAATAGAAAATGATTGCATAGTACAATATCTTAATAGAAAACGTTTATGAAACTAATCTGATTTTCAGCTGCTCAATAAAGTTTTGTACTTTTGTAAGAACAATTTCTGAATGAAAATTGAGATTAAAAGATTTTTTAATTAGGTTAAAATAAAAAATTTTCCTTTATTGAAAGATTGCTTCTTTAAAAAATTAGAGTTTTTAAAACCATTTAAAAAATCTTATGAAATGCAACAATCATTGGTAATTGTGATTTTGTCAGGTTTTAAACTCAGAAATCACAAAATGTTTTGAAAGGAAATTAATCGTGGATTGCTTGGTAAATGGTAAATAACAAATTCTTCTAATCGAGAACATTACATATATTGAAGCAGTTAAAGCTAACGGATAATTTTTCAAGTTTCTAAGCTATAGCTATAAAGTTAAATTAAATACAAAACGCATGTTAAATGCTAACAATTGTATGATAATTATCTAATTCCGAATCATATTTTAGTGAATCTTTCATAGTTAAAATTATTAATTATTCATGCAAATACTAATTATTTTATTACAAGAAAATTAATAAAAATATTAATAACTGTTTGTTGAATAATAATTAGATTAATATTATTTTTTCTCGTTTTAATTAATAATATTAATCTTCACCTTCGTTATTATTTTTGGAATATGCAATCAAGAAAAAAAGAAGAAATTAGTATCTGAACTATGGGACAGGTAGATTTATTTTTATAGGAAAATAGCTTTGTGTGTGCTAAAATAAATTTATTTAATTTATTTAACTAAAATTTACGAAAGTTTTAGTTAAAAATTAAATTTAATTTTTAATTAGAATTAATAAAAATCATAAAATACAGTTTATCATATGAAATTTAAAATAAAAGTTTCAAATATCCACAATAAATTAAATCATTACATTATATCACTAATAAATTAAAAAACTAATTCGTCTCAATGATCTTTCTTCTCTTTCCTTTAATGGTTTGTTTAGAGTTATATCTTCTTACAATTAGAGATTCTCACATAAGATTTTTCATTCCTATAATTTCACCAAATTTGCAATGTATTAATATGCAACAAATTATAAAGATATGTTTCAACTCTGACTTTTTGTTTCTGTGGCCAAATTGTTTCAGAAAAATATTTACATGAAGGGATTGCAATTAATGATAACTAGGTTGCTTTAATTTTGCTGCTTCATGGAGCAAGATTGTTTCACAGACTCAAACTTTTATGGAAATATGACATTCAGTTTTTATTGAGGTAATGACTATTGGGATTATTACGATTGGCATTATTTTGATTATTAGGATAATTAATATATTTAAAAATAATTTCTGACCCATTGAGGAATTTTTCATGAAGGTTGTAGCTTCCAAGGGCAGTAATATCTAATATAGTGAACATGATTCTTGCATTATACTTGTTTACAATGTTATCGCCATTAATGAAATACTATATAAAAGATATACATATTATTTCTTCCAGAAATTCATGCAATATAAGATTTCTCATACAAAAATTATATTATATAAGTATTTTTTATGGGAAAAGATTATTTAAAAAAATTGAATTATGAATAAATGAAATAAAAAACAATAATTTGAGATTCTAAACTTATTGCATAGAATATATTTCATTAAACTTATATTTAGATAGTTTTTACCCGGTTTGAAATATTATATTACCTGAGAATGCACTATTACTTTTGTTTGAAGTGAAAAATAATAAAAAATATGTATTTTAATTCATGGAAAACTGTGATAGGTGGATGTTTAAATTTTTGGCTTACTAAAATGTTATAAGACTAATAAAGGTAACAGTAAGTTGCATTTTAAATCTTATTGCTTTTTACTCCTATTTAATTTATTTATTATTTAATTTATCACTTTTATTAATTCTATGTATGTTTAAATATAATAATGTTTCGTGATAAAAATGTAAATCATATTTTAAAACATTTTCTAAACTGTGATCTTAATTCTTCTTTATGTAATTCTTAATATAAATTATGAAGTATATAAATAGGAATATTAAATACGTAGCTGAAGGCAAATTATTTTATGAGTAGCAGAAGAATGTTTACTCATTAATGTTAATTTAAAGGAGTAGTTATTTCAAGATAGATTTAGAGTCACTAGAAATTACGTCTATTTGAAATTAGATATTGAATAGTAGATTTTCAGAAGTAAATAATCAATTTTACCAATTGACATCTTTAATTTTAAAAATTTAACAGTTAAACTGTAGAATTTTATTTTATGTAAGAATATAGATACTTTAAGCCTTTTAATGGATTTAGGAACAACATATCTGAATTCAAATCAAAGAGGAAAATATTAATTCATTGTTTGGGTGCCATAAGCAATATTTTATTGTAGTAAGAATCCTTCTCCATGCATCTGCTTCGAAGTTTAGTAAGCTATTTAAGCTCAACTTTGATTCGTGTTCTATATCTATAGATAATACCGACACTTATTTATATTCAGCAGTGGTTGTAGGAGGAAGTTATAGGAGCTGCATTTTCTCTACGTCACTAGAGACATAAATGAAAATGATATTCAGTACACAGCCTACAACAAATGCATTACGAGGTCCCCTGAATAATAATTTTCATAGAGAGGGTGTTTTAATAATACAGTACTTTGAAACTTTTTATGTAGTGGAGACTCAAATAACTTACGATTAATCATTCAGTTATAATAAATATAAATTAGTTTTGTAAAAAAGATATAAATACTTTACTTTATAAAAATTACTACACTTAATTCCTTCCAAATGAAATTTGTATGTAATATAATCAACTTAATTTGTCATGGATCCTTGATGTCTCTTAGCTGAAATCTTAAGAGTAGTTAGGACGAATAAGAAAGCTTTAATTCTTTGTATATATAATTGCATTGGTATTCCTTTGAAAGTTAACTTTTTAAAAAATCCAGGTATTTATAATTCTAACTTGCATTTTTCAAGAACAAGTTATTTAATAGTTATAGCTAACAGTAACATTCATGTTCTTGGAATTGGGAAATTTTGAAATTCCTAGAATTGGTAAACAATATTTTCCCTGAAATATCATAAAGGACTGAAAAACACGGAGAAAACACACTTTCAAAAGTATATATGAACTCTAACATCGGTTTTTACAACAGCGTAACTCACTTGTTACTCACTGTTCTTAAAATTGAATATGCATAGCTTTTTCTAAGAAGATTCTTGAGAAACTAGATATTTCCGAGGAGTGTTTTGAGTTCATTATCAACAGAATTCTATGCATATGCAGACAACTATATGAGCAAGATTTTAAATGAATGAATGAGAGAGAGGGCGCTAATATTTTTCAAAGTAATCAGTGAGGAAGCGCTGGTCTGGTAGTTGAAGCTATCTTAGAGCTTCATATCGCAGAGCACATTCTTTTGTTCTAGTAATCATAAAATGAAACCTAGTTCCATATTTATGTTTCTGAATTTGCGAGACAATCAAAAAAATAAGATTATGGTGCGAATCTGTGAGAATATTGTCTCTTCTGAAAATATTCCATCTATTTCTCTGTGAAATAAAATAAGTAATAAAAACTGGAAACATCTGATATTTGTAAGTTTGTATAAGTACGATTTTATTGTCTCAAAAAGTACAATCTTTATTTCGAGAGAAAGAGAGAAAAGCTAGTATTCTACTACTAAAACACTTTATGTTAAAAAAAATACAGACCACCAGTATTTACTCCAACATAAAATATTTTAACTCTACACTTAAGACATACATATAAAATAAACTTTTAAGAAATCAACATTTTTCTCTTATATTAACTTTAGAATTTTTAGAGTATTTAAAGAAAATACTAATATAAGAAATATTGAAAAGATATGTATATGCGTAATATATTCTTAAAATGTATTCGGTATATTTTAAATTATCTTATCTTTGCCAGTAATTACTGAATTCTTCATTCCCATTAAAAAAATTTCCGAATCTCTCATTTCCATTTGCATTTTTTAGCTGTTATGGAGCCTGAAAATTTAAGACTAATTAATCTGATTATAGAATTCAATGGAAATGCGTGTAATCCATTTATTTTGATTTTTCAATCATTTTTAATATTTTACGAAAAAATTATGAAAACATAATTTAAAATAAATGTAGCTCAATGATTTGTGTTTAATTGTGATTTTAACCAGAGATAAGTATTAGATATGTGTTAAGATTGTATAATGAGCAGATAGATCTAATTCTATAAGCCGATCAGTAAATATTTTAAGCAATATTAATGATGTTAAATTCTATAAGAAGTTTATAATATTTGAAACTATTTTAAGTATTCTAAAATATATCGTTCTTACTTTTAAGTTTATAACAGAGATTAGAATGTCAACAAGTATTAGGATACAAGTAACTCGTTTAATTTTCCATAGTTAATAGAACAAAAATACTTTATGTCAATTTTAAGACATTCAAAAAATGTAATTAACTAAAAGGTCTTAAAAGGTGTTAGTTGCGATCTATACTTTTTATTTATTACACCTAAAAGATACTTGTTGTCACTATACACCTGCTATACAAGATCTTAAAATAAATTTTATCATATAAAAATATGGAACTTAGTGGATTATTTAGTTCAACATATGAAATATCTAAATAAGCAGCATGTACCAGAACAATAACAATTTTAGAAGATTATAAAGCAAATTGATAAGCTTTAGTAAATAAAAATTATATTTTGAAAGGCACAAATGTATTTATTTATAAAAATTTATTGAATATATCACTTTTATAATAAGAGTGCAATAAAAATA